>PVJO010000500.1:37567-234538 GCA_004026905.1 Hystrix cristata | reverse complement strand
AATATTTACTCAAATCCCAGTAGAGGTCGGGAACTATTCTAGACCATGGGAATAAAATAGATAAAAATCTCGGCCCCATTGAAACTTGAATTCTAGTTGGAAAAATGGATAAGAAATTTTATCTATATCCATACATATAATATTTAATAGTGATAAATGCAATTGGGAAAAAGCAAAAAGGGGTGATTAGATGGGGTCAACAGTTCATTTTGAAATAGGTTTGCCAGAAAGGCCACACATATCTATGCATCACAGATATTTTCGCGTTTTCTATTCTGGGATTTTGCATCCTTTCTCCTTTGCTTGCCAGAAACAGGGATTGGCAGCTTGGCACACACCACTTTGCATGGTTGCTGACCCCTGATATAAATACAGCCTGAGGGATTTAAATCATTTATTCCATGTTTTAAAAAAAGAAGTCCATCATGGTTTAGTAAAAATTAATTACGTTTAAAAATCACCTCTGAAGACATTTAAAACATCCAGTGACTATGCAAATGTGACCAAAATTTAACAGGTACATAAAACAGCTTATTTACCTCCTCATATATGTATGTGTGTGTATATATATATAATATTATATATATATAATCTATACAAGGGATATTTTTCTTCATTTTTCATAGTACCTTATATTGTATGATGCATCGCGAGTGAATTTTCCAAAGGGTACCAGGCAACGGAGCATGGAAAGATCAGCAGCTAGACTCCTAGAAGCCACTTAATGCACATGGTCTGTGATATTGGGTCAAGAGCATGACCTTTGTATTTGAAGAAAAACCCTTTTAAAACAAAATTGAGAATGATGTGGAATTACTTTTATGAGCTTGGGAAGCAGCTGGTCTGTGTCTTTGTTTTCTTTTTGTAGTGGCAGATGGGGGAAAGGAAGATACTAAGATATGATACTCGTTAGAAATTATAGTGAGAGTGCATGTGGTTTGAACAGGGTCAGGCTTCACTCAGGCAGTGTTTTTGAGGTTTTGGATATTTAGAGAGATTTCACAGGGATCATATGCATTACTTGATTATTAATCAAATTCCAATTCAAAAGATCTTTAAAATTATCTAACCCTGGAGCTGTGTCAACATCAAAGTTGCCTAAGGGTACAGAATACTTAAATATGAAGACAGCCCAACCAAGTATGAGAGAGGTAGGCATGCATTTTATTTTTGTAGGAGGCCATTTGAGATAGCTTAATGTTTTTTTTTTTTTTTTTTTTGGATGGGGACCACCAAATAGCTTGTATTTCTTCCCTGAAATTTCCAGAATTGGTCTTTCAATTTGTCTTTGAAAGTACTGAAAAATAACCTGGGATAAATGCTCAGGACTGCAATTTCGGGCCTGGCTTGACTTAAACTATCATTATTGCCTTACAGATTAAGCTCTACATATTTATTCCATCATTCAAGGCCGTTCAGAGTTTCCTTCTCAGTCGTCTTTTTCAGGCTTTTCCTTCCTTTTTTTTAAAAATTTTTTTAAAATTTTTTAACCAAGAACATGTATTGGTACAATGTACATATAATGGTTACATTCATCACATTTATTTTGTACCTGTGCATCTTGGTTCTCCCCCCTCTTCCTTGCCCCTCCCCTCTGTTCCCTTCCCTATTTACAGCAGGTACATTCACATTTCTCCATGAATTCCCTTTCCTTTTTCTATCCCTCTTTTCCCTTCCTGCTTCTCCCCCTCTCTCCGTCCAGTGCTCCTTTTCTTGGAATATTATCTTCTTTTTAGATTATATCTATTACACCTCTTCAGCCTTTTTTACATCCATGGTTTCTCATATCAGAGAAACAATTCGATGTGTACTCATAAATGTCCGATTTATTTCACTTAATAGTATGCTCTCAAGGAACATCCATTTACATACAAATGACTCCTTTTTTACGGTAGTGTAGTACTCCATTGTGTGCTTTTCCTTACTTTTAACAAAACTTCGTCCACCAAATAGAAATTGTCTCACAGTACTTTTTTACCCCCCTTTAGTAGAATTCTTACTGTGCTAAAATGATATTACTGTTTAGTGCTGCTTATGTACAGTTGGTTGTGATTTTTCCTATTCTTAGAAATGTATTAGTACTTTTAAAAAACATCTATCTATCTATCTGTCCCTATCGATCTTTATCTATCTGTCTGTCTGTCTATCTCTCTATCTCTACCTATCAGTGTATCAAAAGCAGTAAAAGCAAAAAAAAAAAAAACCCATACTAAATTACAATGGAAACTTCATGGGACATAGAAGTATAATGTGGGCAATTTTTTATGTTTATCTGTGGAATTAATTTAATTATTGACCTTTTGGAAAACTAGGTTCTGCTTGATTGGAATTTGATAGTTTACATTTCCTAGTTTCATGGCGCAAGATCAAATACTGCAGACATTATAGACACCAAGATTTCTTTCCATTGGTTTGTTGCAACTATCTGTCATGTAGATAGTTCTAGTAAAATTCTAGTAAACTAGTAAAGTTCTGTTGAAAACTCCCTGAAGGCCTTTCAGAGGACTAACTTATCCATCGCTCTTGTTGGGTATAAATTTCTTGCTATTTGTGGTTGGGCATGTTTTGTACATATACATGTTTAAAAGATAATCTTCTCCTCTTGACTGTAGACTCTAATCAGAATATATGGCAGTTTTTTAAGTTTATGTCAAACACAAACAAAACTATCAAGCAGGCTCTTACTATTTATTTACTAGATGCTTTCACAGAAAAATCTTCATAACAATGCTTCCTTGGTTTATTAATGTTTTGGTGTGATAGCTTGATTTTGTGGAGCAGAAACTCTAAGGTGCATCAGTGTGTATGATATATATGTGACTGTCTATTTCCTCCACCTGTTTGTGGTGACTTTACAAAGCAGCGGTATAAACATTTTCCTGACCCCTTAGTAAATGCTTTTGAGCAGGTAAAGTGAGGAATACATTTTGAGTTCCATTTTATATATGAATGACTTGAACAGAATATATACTCCTTCCTTCTTTTCTTACACCCAGAGAAGAGAAAAAATAGTTTTCTTTGTTATGTCAGTTCATGAATTTATTACCACAAACTAAGTGAGGACTTTAAAAGAAAACTGTTTTTGATACCTAATTATTATCAGTAAGAATGGTTACATGGTACTTACTAAATTTTGTTGGTTTGTAGCTTAGAAACCCATGGAGCATGTCTTCTAATGTGTTTAGGAAATAAACATTTTGCAGCTAGTTTATCTTGAAAGATATCTTGGAATATTGCCTAATGTGAACTATGCGAAAGATGTTGTATCACAGTGATGGCGAACCTTTTAGAGATCGAGTGCTCAAACTGCTACCGCAAACCTACTTACGTATCAAAGTGCTATTGCTGCAAGTAAACCTGGAAACTGAGGTTTTAATTTGGAAAGAACAACTCATGCACTTGGCTCATGTGCCAGCAGAGAGGGCTCCGAGTGCCCGCTGCAGCATGTATGCTGTAGGCTCGCCACCACTGCCCTGTCAAGTCTCTTCATTTATAGCATGGTGATTGGGAAGGCCTACCTTGAATACTGTGTGTCCTAAAATCATGCCTACCATGCTTGGTCTCATGCCCTGCTGGATATTTTTAATAGAATTCCTGATCATTTTCTGAGAGAAATCATGGCCCTCTTTGCTTGAGAGTGGGTTAAAAACTCCATGCAGCTCTAGGTTTTCATGGAGACACCCTTGGCTCTTGTTCACTTGGTTGTCAATGATCATTTGGGCTTTAACTGACAACAGAGACTATTTATACTTCTGTTTCTTTTCAGAGACTGCAGTTTCAAACTTTCTATCAGTTTTGTCCTTATCAAAACTGTTAGACAGCATTTGCAGAATATTCCTAAAGAATATGTAATCCACCTCTTCTGCCAGAAATTAGAACTCTTCCAAGCCATCAAAGAACTGAGTTTTGACTTACTTGGGAATTGCTCTACTGAGCAGCACTGTGGACTTATGTCGTTGTCTAAGTTGAGCATCATTATAATTAAGCAGCTTCAGGTTAGTCTGGTCTGGTCCTCACAGTGGATTATGTCAGATGGTCTGCGTATCACAGTGTTTATTTTCTGAATTCTGTAGAATAAAGTTCTCAATAGTCACAATGTCTAGAAAAGTTGAACTTCTGAGCAACTATTGCTGAGATTCTTCCCTTTTACTGTACATCTCTCTACCTACACTTCTGTTAATCCTTGAGGCCATCTTATTTGCTTTTGATTTTCCTTCCCTGTATCTCTGCAATGATAGTCTTTCTAGTGTTATGATTTATTTACTTATGTGAGCTGTCAAAATCCTTTTGGAAGCCGTTATGGGCTGAGTGAACAACAATCCACAAGTGTATGCTTTGATTGTAGTTTCTTCCTCTGTTTTGGATTGTAGTGACTTGTTTTCTTCCCTAAATCAAGAACATATATAAAGTCTTTCAGGGTGGAGATCCTGTTTCTCATGTCTTTATTGTGCAAAAGCATTAAGCACAGTGGTTTGCATTTAACAGACTCCTCATGAATATTTTTGCATTAAATATAAATAGGCATTTATTGAATCTAGATACTGTTGTGTATACACATATGAATAAAGTATGATCTCCTGCCTCAGGAAGTCAATTTTCAGTATGGAGAGACACAAACAAGGCTGCTTTAAGAGCTGTCGTATGCTGCGGAAGTCTTGGGGAGGGAGAAGCGAATTCTAATTAGTAAGGTTCTAGAGGTGACATGAGGTGTGTCTGGTTTGGAAGGATGAATAGGATTTTAACAGACAAAGCAGAAGTCAATTCTTAGCATTTAAGATTGGATCACATCAATATTTATATAATTTTTTGTCATATTTAATCACCTCCTTTTTCCCTTGTATTTCAAGGATTCCCCTTAAAGCTGATATTCTGAAATTTAGACAGTAAGGCTTTATTGATGCCATGATTTGATAGATACTCGTCATCTCTGGTCCAAACTTTAGAATTTTAGTCTCTGCAGTTTGTCTTGATGCACTAACCTCTTCCTTTAATTTTCCAATTATTTTAAAAGGTTTTCTTTGGATCACCTCAAATTCATTTGGATTTTTCCCAAGGAAGCATTACTAATGGTTTTGTAAATGATGGTTTCTGATTATTTTATGAGTTTTGTTTTTAGTTTCCTTGCCATAATTCCTATTTAGATGATCATACGACTTTGAGGTCATTCATTAGGCTGTAGCATTGTACTAAGGACTCTGAAATATGCATATTGATGGACTTTCTGACCTTTTGTTCCTTGTAATCCCTAATGTTTCATGTCATAGGGTAGCTAGTGGCTCTCCCCACAAGACCCTTGTTGTATGATGGTTTCTATGCAGATTCCTCCCGTCCTTCATGAAGCTCTCCTTCATCTGAGAGCCGTCCCTGGCCCCTCAGCAGAGTCGCTCCATCTCTGTGGGTTGTGACTGCAGACACACAGCCCTGTCAATCCTCATTTTTGTTAACTGCAGGTATTAATTTTCATTTTCCTCTTTCCTTAGAACTCTTTGTTATGGCTGAGCTACAGACTGCACTCCGGAATTCTTTATAAACATGTTAAATAAGCACTATACTTCTAGAAAAGGTCTCTGAGGAACATTTGTCTAAACTTCTTTTATCAGATAAGTTTTTGTTTATAATTGCCTTTTTTCCTTCTCCCTAAATTAATTAGTCATTTGTGACCAGTATAAAATGAAGCAAACACTGTTAGATAATTTTTGTTGTTTTTGTCTGTTGTAGAAGTTTTTTCTTTTAACTCTTAACTATTTTATCATATTGATTTTGTCTGACAGAGACTATATCCTGGCTAATTTAAGTGATGTTAAAGTCTTTGCCTAATTGCTATGTTCTCAATAACTTCCAATCTCATATTAACCTGTAATACATTTTTTCACTGTGAGACTCTCAGAGATGTTTCTCAGTCTTTGGACACCCTTCGGAAGATTCACATGGGTTAGTCAGATGACTATATGGCCATAGAAGCCGTAAATCTTCCCTTCTGCAAGTTATGTGCACTTGGGTTTCTATGGTTGCATATCACATTAATTAATAGCAGAAATGTATTTCTAATTATATTTGTATTTTGCTTATTTTTTCTATCGTGAAACTGGGTGCAAATTTTCTCATTGTCTTTTTCTGTCATTTGCCTCCTACTATTTTGCAAATCAGGAGAAACTCTTGGTAGACCTGTGGGAGTTTATAGCAAACAAGAAAGCAGGGACTGTGCAAATTCTTAAAGTAATTGTTACATTTGGTTTTAACAGGTCATTCCTTGGCGTTCAGATTTACTGATAGTAGACACCCAGTGCTTTGGTCATGTTTTTACAAAAGATAGTATCTGGGAGCTCCATGGTGAAACCATTGTATGGAGTCTTTCCCGTGCAATATATGATTTGCGAAATAATTTAGTTTAGTAACTAAATGTTTTGGGAAATATTTTGATTTTTTGAAAAAAATCAGGAGAAATTTAAGTCATATTGCTTTATTTAGTTGATTTTTTGATGACAGGAAATACAGGTCAGCATGAAATATGTTAAGTGAATCTGTTGTTTAACTATATCTTGTTATCTCTTGCAACTTGAAGTGTAGTCTATGAGCTGGCAGCATCTGTATACCTGAAATATTGATAAATGTGGACTGTTTGGTCCTACTTTAGACCTACTGAGCCATAGTCTATTTTTTAACAAAATTCTGAAGTGATTTATGTGTAACATTAAAGTTTGAGAAACCTTCCTCTAAGGTGTATGCTTACCATGTGTATTTTGAAGGTACTGAAATCTAGGTTCTTGTAATCTTTGTTGGTTTGCATACTCTGAGCATCAGTATTACCTGGGAGCTGGTTAAATATCCAGAATCTTAGGACCTATATCTGATTTCTTAAATCAGGATCTACATTTTACAAGAACTCAGCATGATATTTATGAACCTTTAAATCTGACAAACATGAATCTGGAATACATTATCTTCCTGAAGCCAGCTGAACTTGATGTCTACTTTTAGGGTAGTATGTGCTATTATTCTTTTTTCAAAGTGCTTCCTTAGTTGTGTTGGTTAGAATATGGCCAGTTCAGTGAATACAGCTGACCTCTAAATACATGAGCATCTACTCTACTTTATTAATGGTTGTCCTATCCCTCTCTAAATTTGACCTTGACTACTACTCTCAAAACTCTTCAGTGGAGGCCAATTCTATTCCTGCTTTTCTTGTGACAGTGAAGGAGGGGTTGGTCATTTCCCCCCACCCATCATGGTTTTCATAGTACTGTTTGTTCTGCAAAATTACATTACCCTTTCTCTTATGGTAGCAAGTCTCCATCCGCATTCTCATTCTTCCCAGCTTCTGCTCTGCTGTTTACTGTCTAGGCCTTTCTCCCTCAGTCCCCAGAGGCAGAGCCTCTTTCAGCTTCTTTTCCTCTCAACGCCTGCTGTCTCTCTTACATGTGAAGTTCTGAAGATTGAGCTTCACAGGTGTTCTCAGCCCTGTTGATCTTTTCTCTTCACTCTTGCTACCTCTAATTAAAGTTATCATCTTCTTCCTTCCAACTTTTCCAAATTGTCCCATGGCCAAGAATCTTGTGTTTCCTGTCAAGTTTCTTTTGTAACTTTCTTCTTCGTCTTTTTACTTTTATCCCAATTTCACATCTTACACTGTCTAAACTCACTGGCTAACACACTGAGTGGTGTAATAGAGTCTTTATTAGGGATTTAAGGTTTGACTTGCCCGCTTTTCATCCTTCAACCCTGAACTGCCTTGGCTACCTGCTTGATATGCTTTTGTTTTTTGAGTATCAAGCTTTGTTCCACAAAATTATGAGACAAAGAAGACTCAGTCAAATATATTGTTTGTCTTTATAATGCAATTAAGTGATCTTTCTGCTTCTCTGTTCTTCTGTGTATTTTCTGCTACCCTATTCTGTGTGTGCCATTTAGTCCCTCAGGAGATGTACGAGATAGTTTTTCTATACTCAGTGGGAGACTTTATGCCTTCTGGGTAAATTTATTGTAGACTTCTAAATTATTGTGTTTCATTGTGTCTTTATGTCATTACAGTATTTTCCAGTGTAGTTACAATGAAGTTTATTATTTGATAGATTGCTATGGTGTAGATTTTGTTAGGGTTCTCAAATACTGATGGGTTTTATCTTTTCGTGGATCTAAACATCATTAACATAAACAATTCTGTTACCTTATTTGGTCTCCTGCTCTGTGCTTTAAGAATTGTTACATATAAAACAGAAGAAGACAGTAAGATTACTTTTTTAGTGGCATTAAAAAGGCAAGGGAACAATTCAGTTATAATTTGTTCAATTATATTAAATAGCAGGACTAACTAAATTTAAAAGAAGAGCAATTCTTCAGTTTATGGGCAAAATATCTCTAGAAGTTCCGTACAGTTTCTGTAGTAAAAAGGGAATTGTTTTTGAGATTGCTGCAGTGTCCCCAGCATTGTTCTACTAACAGTGGCAGGGAGTATTTTACCTGACTTGAAAGACTTATTCTCTGCTGAAAAGAAAACAGTAATATATTTAATCATCGTGAGACAGACTACGAAATAAAATGAAAATCTTGTGACACATGTCTGTTTACAACTTTAGTGATGTCCTGTTGCCCAAAGGAAAGTCTGTGTCCCTACAAAAAATGTTCTCATCAATTAACACTCTGGTCCTCACCTGTCTTTCCAAAGTCATCTTCCTCTACGTCCGTCCTGCCTCTACTCCCAACATTTGGTCCTGCACATTATTCCAAAATTTATCATTCACTTTAATACCATACTACTTGTTAACTTCATGTTTTTCATTTTCTTTCTCCATGACTTTGTTATATAAGCTCATATTCATCTCTCAAGATTCACCTTAAACATAACTTCCTCCAGTGCAGAACTTCTCACATGTTCCTAGATAGAAGTGGTGTCTACTGTCTATATATGCTCCTTTAGCTCCTTGCTTACTCCCATTCTTGTATTTAACACAGTGTCTGTCATTTTGTCCTGATTTTCTTCCTGATTTCTTCTTTGATCATTGGTTAGTTAGGAGTATAACAATTTTCACTTATCAGTTTTTTCTTGTTATTGATGTCTAATTTCTTTCCATGATGATTAGAGAACGTACACTGTGTTATTTTTATTCTTTTAAACTTATTGAGGTGTGTTTTATGGCCTGGCATATGATCTGTCTTGGAGAATGTTCCTTATACTGAAAACAGTGTATGAGTGTTGGGTGGAGTGTTTTACAAATGTCTGAGAGGTTGATTGGTTTATAGTGTTGTTCAAGTCTCCTATTTCCATGTTGATTTTCTTGCCTAGTTGTTCCACCCGGTATTGAAAGTGTAATATTGATGTCTCCAACTGATTTGGTTGAATTGTCAGTTTTTGTTTCATATATCCAATGTGTGATCAGTGGTGTTATATCTTCCTGATGAGTTGACATTTTTTATCATCATAAAATCTCCCCTTTCACCCTTTTGTACTGGAAATGAGAAGAGAGCAATCTTGGTTCAAATACCATAGACTTTTGCCTTTCTTACAAAATTCCAATGATTTTTCTTGAATAGATATTTCTTCATTTCCTGTTTGCCCTTAGGACTCTTTCCTTCTTCCTTGTTTTTAAATAATATTTTCCAATTTCAGTGAAGACTGTAGGGACAGGGCTCCTGTTCCTTGTGCTATCCTGCAGAAGATGATCTGCCCCTTCCTGTAACATTTTAGTGTGTGTATTCCTTTTCCTTAATAGCCAGTGAGTTAATAGCCTATGAGTTTTATAAATGTTTTGAGGCTGATTTTCATTCATGTTTATTTTTCCAGTACCTATTTCAATGCTTGAAATATTGAAGGTCAACAATTTTCAATCATTTTACATTTTAGGCACAGTTTTGAATACTGACATTTTTAATAGTACACTTGAAGGTATGAAAAAATGAAAAAAAACACTAAGTAACTTAGTAAGAATCATTCAGCATATTGATAGAATTTAATAGCATCCTATAGTCCCTATAAAAACCACCACAGTGCCTCCTATTCCCATGGCCTATTTTCAGTGCTCTGTCGCTTTCCGAGGAGGGCTGTTTACTGGCCTGACTGATCTGTCTTATAACCTTATGAAATTGAGTTTATTTTTGTTGCCGCCTGATGTTTTCCCCCATTCTTGATTTGCAGCACGGTATCTCCATTTATATAATGCTGATAAACAGTATGTTTGTAAATCCAGTCAGTCCAACATTATTTCTGATATACATGGATATAATATGCCTGTCTAGCTTTGGAAAAAAATAACTGGCTAAGTTTTTGCTTGGATTGGGTGATACCTCTGTGATGTTTCAAAGCTTCCTATCTCTGCTGGGTATCTAGGCAGTGACGGGCGATGGTTGGATATATCAAAATGTAAATTAGAAGGTGTGTGAAATCTAGACTCAAGATGCCGTGCAAGTTTTTCGTATAACCTAAACTGTAAGATTTGAGACAGTTTCTTGACTTTCAACAGCTTTTAGTCCCTGCACCTTGTGTGGTTAGTGTTTCACGAGGTATTATTGCCTTTATCACCTACTGGTTTCTCGCCTTCATTCCTTTATTGGTATTCTTATCTAGTTCTCTTCTAAGCCTTAGAACACTCATTGTTAGTTTGTAGTAACTGCTCCTAATCTGTTTCTCTAGTCTGTGTTTTTTAAAATCATTGCATATTACTACCCAGACCAAGTTTCCTAGAAACTATCACACCATTTCCCTTATTTCTCGCGACAGATGCTTTGTGAATTTGTGGTACAGGCCAGTCACTGTGTTAGGTGCTACATTTTATTGGTAAATAGGCTAGACAAAGTCTCTGCCCTCTTGGGCCTTCTGTTCTCTGTCATGATTGATTAGTAAACAAGTAAATAAAAGATTCTCATGTCGTGAAAAGTGCTATGGCAGTGATATACAGAATGATGGGGTAATTCAGGAGAGTGCCTTAGTTAGGCTGGTGATGAGCGGAAGCCTCTATGAAGAGGTGTTCTGTCAGCTGAGGACTGAAGCAGGTGGATGAGCTACACTTGCCGGACCTGGAAAAAGAGGACTTCTTGGAAAAGGAAATCCAGTGCAAAGGCCCAGAAACATGGAAGTGCCCAGGATGCTTGTGAGACAGAAGAGACCATTACAGCTACGTGTAACAGAGGATGGGAGCAATAACAGGAGGTGATGTGATGAGGAAGCCAGATAATATGGGGTCTTAATAAACTATGACAAGAAGTTTTGTTGTATTCTAAAAGCACTGGGATGTACTGATGATTTTGAAAAGATTTGTTTTTAAAAGATGAATCTGGCTTCTGTTCGTGGAGAATGTTTTGAATAGACAAGAATAGATGTAGCAGATGACTAGGAAACTTGAACCTTGTTGTAGGTGAATGATGCTGGTAGAGAGTGACTCTGTAGTTGGTTAAGAGTAGGTAGATTCAAGGTATGCTTTGGAGGTTGAGCCAATGGGCTTGGTTATGCCATGAAAGCCTGAAATATTTGCTGTTATATACTGCGTCCTGGAAAGATCCTTTTCCCATCTTCTCAAGGTCTTTATATCGTTGCCTCTTTATATGTATGTTTGTTTCCCTTTGTGTTCTAATACAGCAGTACCTTAGTTCATGAACTTAATCCTTTCTGCAATTCTGATCTCAAACCACACTGAACAAGAAATAAATCAAATTCAACAGTTAGGTTCAATGTTGACCTTTTGAGGAAATTTGATTAAAGTCTTGTCCAGTTTGGTTTGCGACCAGATTTGTGGGAAGAATTAAGTTGGTGAACCAGGGCACCACTTACACAATTTGTTCTTCAAATGAAAGAGAGTGTAATGTGGAAGACAGGCATATGTTACAACAGACATTCTTGAGTATGGATCCTAACTTTGTCCTTTTCTTTGTTGTCTTAGGTTGGATACTGTACTTCTTGTGCCTTGATTTTCTCATCTGTACAATGGAGACCATAATATTTCCAGCTTAAAATATTTCTAGTTCTAATATTAGATTCAAATGAGTAAATCAGTGTAAAGTAGAAAATATCCAGGGCATAGTTACTATTCAGTAGATGATTTATGATGATTTCTACTGGGAACTGTAACAAAGTACTGCAAACTTGGTGTCTTCAAACAATTAAAATTTATTTTCTCACCATGTTGGAGGCCAGAAGTCTGCAGAAAAAGGGTTGGTGGGGTTAGTTCTTCCTCGAGACTCAGAGAATTTGTTGCATAGCATTGTCCTAGTTTCTGGTGACTACTGCAAATCATTTGCATCCTTTGGCTTCTAGAAGTAGCACTCCAGTCTCTGCCTCCATCTTCCTATGGACTTCTCCTTTGTGTTATGATTTTTTTTTTTTCTCTTCTAAAGATTCAGTTTTGGAATTATGGTCCATCTCAGTTCAGAATACTCTTAAGATCCTAACTTAATTACAAATAAAGCCACACTTACAGTTACTTGGAGTTGGGAGACAGGCATATCATTTGCAGAAGGAGGGGTCACTGCACAACGAACTATAGTGACCGATTATCTTTGTATGTGCCTAAGACTGTACTTAGTTCTCACTTTACTGCCTTTGTAAATCCTGATGGTTTGTAAATCCAACTCAATTTTGAAACCCTGGATTATGCTTTACAACCTCTATAAAATAGCCTCTGCTATATAAGATTTATCTTCCACAAGTGATATCAGATACAACAATATTTTTGAACGTCTGTGATTAGAAACAGCACAAGAGACTTGTTCACAATAGACTACTTAGAGGCCTTGCCTTTTATTGATTATTCAAGTAGTTCAAGTTCTCTTGTCTGTGCTTCCTATTTTAAGAATTAGGAAAAATATTTTATTCTCATAGAAATTTGATGCAGTGACTTAGAAACTGTTAAAAAAGATTATAGTATTTCTAAATCTGTTAAGAACAATAAGATATCTTGAAAGTTGTGCTAGAGGTAGAGTTTCAAATCTAATTTCTGTGTGCAAGTTAGGCACAGAATCCAAGAAAATAGTTTTTATCACAAAAAACTAGATCATTGTTGTATGTGAGAAAGATAGAGCAAGAATAATACATATGAGCTAGAAAATGATAAAATGTTATGAATAAAAGAATATACTTTATTAAGTTTTCCTTTTTCATCTTCACATTCATAGCTTGAAGATTAAAAAGACTCCAGTTAGAGATTTAATACGAATATGTATAAATCATGGCTTGTTAGCGAGATTCACACCTGAGGTACATAACTCATATGTGTATGTATATGCCTAGAGAGATAATGGGGATGATGTTTACTGAAGCATTAACAATGGTTTTCTCTGAATGGTGGGATTTCAGGTCAATTTTTATTTTTTAATATCACCAGTTCTGTTATAAAAGTGTGTTATTTTATGAAGAATGGTTGGGCTGAGGAGGGATAAGAGTTAGAGAGTGGCTGGAGCTCCCAGGCTAGGAACCTCCATCTGCACTAGCAGGCTTATATCTACACTCATGCTTTGTGCAAAAAATCACAGTTTTTTCCACATGCCATAGAGTAGAAAAGGTGAAAAACACTACGCAATGTGTATTTTAAACAGTTATGTTGCC
Source organism: Hystrix cristata (assembly GCA_004026905.1). Taxonomy (NCBI): domain Eukaryota; kingdom Metazoa; phylum Chordata; class Mammalia; order Rodentia; family Hystricidae; genus Hystrix; species Hystrix cristata. The sequence goes on along the minus strand of PVJO010000500.1, from coordinate 221,010 downwards.
TTGTGAATAATTCATGGACATGTGCACATATGCCACACACAGAGGCACACACTCCTGGACTAAACAAGGTTTTTATTACAACTGGAATTTTAAAATTTCATTTTTGTTATATAATTACTTGCTTTCCTTCACCAATCTCCCCACAACTCTTCTTGGAGTAAGGGGTTGTTATAAAATATAGTTCAAGTATAAAAATGCTGTTTTTATTTTGTTTTGTTTTGTGTTTTGAGACAGGGTCTTGCTGTGTCATTCAGGCTGGCCTCGAACTCACTATGTAGCCCAGGCTGGCCTCGAACTCACAGCAGTCCTCCTGCCTCTGCCTCCCGAGTGCTGGGTTTACAGGCATGCGCCACCATGCCCGGCCAAAATGCTATTATTGGAACGGTAATTCTAGTCCAAAGTCATGAGCAATTCAATCCAGAACATAAATTTCCTTCTTAACAGTCTGTATAATTCCCCGTGGAAATATACAGGTTTGTTGAAAGAGCTGTTGATGTGAGTGCTCTACTGTCATTGTAGGGAAGGGAGGGTTTAGGTTGAGTGTCTGTCTCATTACCCTCTTCCCCATTAGTGGGCAGTGCAGCTTTACTGACTTACAGGCACTGACCGGTACTCCTGAGATCCCTGTGAGTAGCTCCTCTCGGAGCCTCCATGGGTTATCTGTAGACATGCACACTGCAATTGCATTTTTATAAACATGAAAAAATTCAGATAGGCTGGAAACTTGCCAACTTCAATTTTGACATGTCTCAGGATTAGAATGTCAATGGAAATGGAGAGGCAGAGTTATGCCTTGATGCAACTGCTTTGCGATCGGAGACTGGGAGATGTCAAGCAGACAGAGCTATAAATGATCAAGCATGTGTGCTTTACATACTGAGGGGGAATGCTGGTATCTTTTTATGTCTGCACTCTGTTAATTCTCTGAACCATTAGAGTGTTGCTCTTTCTGTTGGGAATAGCAAGAAAAGCTGTTCTATCTGTGTTTCCTGCTCCTGGGACATGTGCATATTTGCTTAAAGACTGGTCTTTGAATTTAGGTTTGCAAAACAGTTGTTCAGAAAACAACCACAGCAGTATACTTCAGAATCCTTCTCTCTTTTGAGCTATAACTGGATTGGTGATTCGTGTCTGTTTGCTAATTGCAATAAAGCTGCTATTGTAATTTAGAATGCTTGTTAAGAACAGTCCAACAGTCCTCTGAGGGACAATAGATAACCTGCTATGTGTCTTGCTCGGGGAGCTGGTAATTATTTTACTGTAAATGAATCTAACAATAGCCTTTTGGAAAAACCACAAGAGGGACAGGCTTTGAGGGAGGAGTGTTAAAGTCAAGGCTTTTCTTTATTGACTGCATTCATCAGCCGAAATTACTGGCAATGAGGTTTTTACAGAGGTTCATGTAAAGTAAGTAAAATAAGTAAGATTCTCTTCAGTTACTGTAAAAAAAATTCTTTGTATGAGTGCATCTTATTTAGGACTCATTTTAACTTTCCTTCTGATGGAAGTTTTAATGTTTCTTATTATGTAATGATGGGATTTTATTTCTAAAAGGCAATCCTTTCAGATCAGAGACTTGTAAAGTTTTCCTGTAGGAATTGATTATCATTTATTTTACATTTTACATTTACTATATTATATTCTGATTTACGCTGACTTTTTTTTTTCTTACCTGGGGAAAACAGGTATAAGTAAATCCAAGGTACAAATTTTTATTTTAGCATAAGTCCTATGACATTTTATAATTCTGGACTTTTCTTAATGTGTTCATTTTGATTGCAATGTTCTATTCCTATTGAAAACAGTTAATTTCTGATCTGTCAAGACTTCATTATTGCCTCTCCAAAATCTAGATTAGCCATCCCATCTCTGGACTCACAGAGCATCTTACTATGTATTTCTGTATTATAATCTGAAGTGATCTTTTTATATGGTATTATTAATTTCTTATTGTATACTCGGAATTTAGCCTTGTGCTTGGCGCACAGTTGATTCTTAGTAAGCATTTGAATGAATAGATAGAAGAGCAGAAAATAATAATGTCCCATAGGCCACATGAAGACAAGAGTAAGAATCTTGGATCCACATCAAGACATGAATGAGTTTTAGGGAAAAGATTCTCTTGATAGCTTTCAGTTTAAGAGACAGGTCTGTGGGACAAGGGCTAGCAATGCAACTCTTGTTGAAGGCTTATATTGATTCTGCGTAAGTATCTATTTAGAACAGGATGGATGCCTAGTGGAGATTAAGGGTACTTTCTGAGATTCAGACATGTGGCTGTTATTGGGAATGATTTTGAAGAGATAGTCTAGGATTTGTTTTTATTTAGTCAGGATTCAGAGGTGTACTGGGTTTTGAGGCTGCTTAGCACTTGGGAATCAAGCTGAAATACAGCCTTTGGAGAGTTCATAGAGGTGAAATATAAGGAAAGTGGTCAAAGTGCATCTGTATAGAAGCTTGGCTACTGCAAAACTGGGCTAGAACTGTCAAGTCAGTGCCACAGAATTGCTGAGCAAATAAGAAGCTGACCTCTAAGTCTTTATATTACTGCCAGTGGCCAGGATTGGTCCTTGAATCTGGAGTGTGGGCCCGAAGAGAAGGGCTAATTGAGCCACTTTGAAAGATTAGAGCTGTCCTGTGGGAACAATCCCAGAAAATAGATTACAGTGAGCTTAGCCTTCCCCTGTCTACTCTTATTTATGCTCTATCTCTAATAATATTTGTATAATAAACTATGTATCAGCCAATCAGTGATTAGTTTGGACTTCCTATATGTTGAACGTTGTATATGGCCTTGGCATTAAAGTGGTGAGCAAGGCACAGTGGTTCGGCAGAAGTGGAGCTTAGCTGGTGAGGTAGGTATCCAGTGACCACTTAATTCTCAGTGTTGCTAATCATAGTTCAGGGGCAGTGCAGAGTACCTTTCAAGAATATTGTAGTAGTAGCTTAATTTATTCTAAGGAATCAGAAAATACTTGAATTAGACATGATATTTAAGCTGAGACCCAAGAAATGAAGAGTTTCCTAGAAAAAGACGAAGCAAATAGAGATTATGGAGGCATCAGCATAAGCAAAAGCTCTGAAGCAGGACAAAGCAAGATGTTCCCAAAGTCCAGTATGGTTAGGTGGGAGAGATTACACAAGATAATAAAAAAATTATGGTAGGGGCTTTATCTTATATACTATCAGAAGCCATATTAAGGATTTTAGATCTGTTCTTAAAAGATACAGAAAGTTATTGGAGATTTTAACATGCAGCGATTGTGTTTTAAAATAATTCCTCTGTCTACTGTATGGAAAGTAGACTGAATTGGAGCAAAAATTAGAAATGCAATATTTGTTTGGTCAGGAAGCTATTTCTGTGGTCCAAGCATGAGATGATGATGGTAACCTGGATGGAATGGGTAGCAGGGAGGAAGTGAAGTGGATACATTGGGCAAATGTACAGGAATGAAACAGAGATTTTTTATTTTGGCCTAATATTTAAATGTGGCCGACAGAATAGTTAAGAATTTGTTCTAATCATCGTACTTTTGCAACTTGCTTGACGGCACAGCATGTTTTTTCTGAGATGGGTTTTGGGTAGTAATGGCCATTCTGTACTCTGAGACTTCCCGAGACACCCATGTGGGTGATTGGATAGAAGGCCCTGATGGTAATGGAGACAGAGATCTGGAGTCGTGGCAGGTATCTGTGTGGATGTATGACCTGAACCAGTGGTTTTCAAAATGTGGTTTCTGGACCAGCAAGATCAGTATCATTTGAGAATTTAGACATACAGATTCGCAGGCCTCAGGGCAGCACTATCATATGGGACCCAAAATTTGTGTTAATAAGCTTTCCAAGTAATTACAATGTATGTTGAAGCCTGAAAACTCCTGACCAAGTCAGTAAAAGGTACAGTGAAAAGCAAAAGAAGGCCTCAAGCCTAAGAATATCTGTGTTATTTTATTCCAAAGCGGTCTCAGTTTGTAACAAGTTTTATGTCATTCAGTGTTTGGCCCTTCCATCATTTGGCATATCAGTGCAGAATGTGACTTTCTTAGCAGGAGTTATGTGGTCCTGAGACTTGGTTTACATTAAGATTTTTTAAATGGTTCATGTAAGATAAGTGCTCTCTTTAAAGACACTGTTTTAGTGTGCATAAGCAAAATCCAGTTGTTACATTTTTCTAACACGACTGAGAAAAATTGCTGTAAGAAAATAAACAAATGAATACTTGTGTTTTCATTACATGTAGGTTTTTAAAGGTAAAAGTAACAGTCTATAAATTATTGAAGTATCATATAGAAGTTACTTTGATTAAACTCTTTACCTTGGAAGTTACTTTCCAAAGGGTAAAATGCCTTTTGGTAAGGCTTTTAAAGTTGGTTTTGACAGCTAATTTGTTCACATAATAGCAAAAGTTTCTTCTATTGTGCTTCACATTTTTTTTAAAAGAAAAAATTTCTCCTTTATAATGAATTCTGATAAATATATGAGATAATTGATGGTCGACATCTGCATAAAAAGAATTCAAGTTGCTAAATATGATACTCATGACAAATGGAATGCATTTAGACTTTTCACTCCTGGGATTGCATACTGTCTTTGTGCTCAAGAATAATACTGAACCTTATGAAAAAGTGAAAAGTATATCGGGGAGGAGGTTTCTTTAAGGCAGCACTGAAATTTGTCATAATGGGAGGCAGGTAATGATAACTCTCAAGTAATGGCATTGATCATATAGTATACTCACTTGACACATTTTCCCTGAATGAAATAGTATATCAGAGAAAAACAAAAGGCAAGCGTGCTTCGTCTGCTACCACTTAATGGGCAGCAACATCACAGGCACTGGGAAAAATGAATGGATGATTTTCAGCTCAATGGAGAAAATACACACATACACATACACACGTGCACACAAATGGTACATTAGGGATAAGGGGTTATAAATGTTAACGATATGCACATAATAGTGACTGGCACCTGATTTGCATTGCGAAGGACAGGAAGAGTTAGCCAGCCGGTATTCTAGTATCAGAACATGGCATGTGCTTCCCCAAGAGCAGGTGCAGGTAGCTCAGGATGGTGTAGTCCAGGTACATGTTTATGTGAACATTGCTTATACATTTTAAGAGAGCATTTATGTGTGTTGAGTTTGTATTTTGTAAATCTTCTTTAAGAAGGAAGAATGTATTTAGCTGGATTTAAACACATAATTCCATATTTTAGTAATATCATTTCATAATTACCTAGTCTTCATGATGTGATCATGGTTATGGTTTTAAAAGCCTGTAATATATAATATTATTAATAAAAATTTGTATCTAACATCATATAAGAAAAGACTGTATTTGTAATATAATATAGTAATTATTTTTAACAATCCTTTAAAGTGAATACATCTTTTTAATTCTTGAATTGTAAGATGAAGTGGCCCTCAGTCTGAAGAGAGAGGCTCTAGTATATATATATAAAACACTTACAGTTTTTGTACTTTGTACTTAATCTTGCAATTATTTGCACACTTGCATGTTTTTCAGTCTTTTCCTATGGGTGTTTTTTTTCTATACAAATTACTTTTCTTAATACTTCTTTATGTAGTATTTGAGCATGGTAAGACAGTACAGTAATACAAAAGCTTCAAAAAGATTGCCATTGTGGCTGGAAGTGAATCAGATAAAGGTGTTTCTTAAATGAGCATATATGCTGCTTTTGGTATAAATTTTGCTTTGGAACTTTCAGTATTTCCACAAACTCTGCCCTGACACGTGGTGAAATCTTGGCTGGCTGTGTGAACTCAGGCAGTTTTGAAGAGGGAAATAGCACAGTTGAGTCTGGAGTCCTCTTCTACCTGTATGATCCTTCTTTTGTTCTCTGTGTGGTCACTGGGCTTCGCCCCACCTGCTTTTGAAGTAATAAAGAGTGGGCAAGATTTGCAGATGCCTCCAAGTTAACAGAAAGATAGCAGTTTATATAGAAAAGGGAAATTTTACTCCTATCTCTACCCTAGGGGTGCAGTTTTCATTTCTGTTTTTTGTCAAGGTTGAATTTCTGAAACCAGCAAGCTTACCTTTTTACCATGGTGTTTTCCCATGGCTGCCACCACAAAGCTAAAACTTATTACTGGATGCCTGCCCTCGGCAGAACTGAAATAGGTAAAGTTTGTCTTAGGCATCTGCTACCCTCCTTTTCCCAACTCTTCCTGCTTCCAGATCCCTAAGGCTTTTGAGTTCCTCCTGCCCGGGGGGCTTCACATAGTGTTAGTGATTGACTGCATCCTAATATCCTGCTTCTACCAGGGCCACCACTTTTCAGAAAAGAATGTCTTGAGGGAATAGCAAACACACAGGAAGAAATATCTGATGCCTAGAATTTAAACATCATGGGTGGTGGGGAGTTGCATTGGAAAACTGGGGGCAGAGAGCTTGTCTAAATCAAAAGCAGATTTTTAGGTGACTACTTCCTATGCTCTTTTTGTAAAGCTAAGGTTATTATTAATAATTAACGCCAATTAAAATCTCAATTACCGTACTTAAATAGATAATGATACAGACATGAATGCCACAGCATTTACTTAATTCTTCTTTGAAAAAGATAATGATATAAAGAATGAATTAAGGCTATTTTTATATAATGGCTCATGAACTCACAGACATGTAGAAATGATCGTTTTTTAGCATTTCAGTTTGTGGTCTATCTTAGCATCATATCTTAATTAACCTAGCCAACACCTCAGTGGATGATAAGTAGTGTTATCCCTGAAGAATAAAATATAAAAAATGTAATATAATTTGAGAGCTTGAGGGGGAAAAAATATTGCCTGTATCAAATATGCTAAAGAGTGGGTTAAAGAGATAGCTCAAGGTTAAGAGTCTCCTGTTAAGAAGTTGCCCAGTAAATCAGTGAGAGAATTAGAAGAAGAGCATCTGAGCTTCCGGCCGCTTGGGGCACAGTGTCATTGCTTCCTTTGAGGCCGTGTTAATAATCGCGGCAAGTGACCTCTGGAGACCAGCGCTTCTGGCACCGAAGCAGATGGCGTGATTCCTCCCTCACCCCGCAGCTCAGAAGCCATAATGCTGACCAACTGGGATATGAATGTTAAATAATAACAAATTAGGATATGTTTCAATAATGGCATTGAATATATCTCAGTAATTTTCTACTTCCAAAGGATGTTGCAATTATTTTTTATTACCCATTCAAACTTCCTAAATTCCCTTGATTTAAAATCATTGTTTCTTTTTAATGCTTACACACAGTGTCCATCTGGTAGAACCATACATATTCTGATGGAAAGTTTATATTTAGAAGAATGAAAAGTTATCAGCTCCACAACTGGGTAAGGTCCGGTAAAAGGTTATAGAAATATGCAGGTCAGCACTAAGAGGGGTCTTGGGAGTAAGGAGGAAACGAATTTGTAATTGTGATCCTCAGATCAAACTCATTATCAAAACCACCTAGATAACATGGTATTACGTCAGTTAAGGGTGGTCTTTGGGAAAATGAGCTCTCTGAGTCATTGCAAAGCGAGGGCAGAGAACGACCAAGGACACCGAGGCCCTGACTCTCCTTTCTCCATCTGGATGAGGCTATGACCTTCCTCATGCTGCTTGATTCAGGAAATAAGAAAGCTGCTATTTGCAAACATTCCCTGAAATAGAAGCATGTCTATTGCAGTATTAGTTCTTTCTGTGTAAATGATTTAAACCAAATCTATAAAAAAGGAACAGTGTCATGACAAGATTTTGACCATTTCATTGATCTAGCAGAAAGATTCTGTGTCATTGGGCATATGCAACTTCAATTAAGTCTTGATTTTACAGATAAGGGAAATGTAGTTTATGGAAGAAAATGACGTGCCTAAACCGATAGATAGATTAGCACCAGACCTGGAAGTAGAAGCCCAAACCCCCGATTCTGCCTCATGCTCTTTCATAATAGTCTGACTCTTCGTGATTTAGAAAAGGAACCCCTAGCCTCGTGGTTTTGGATAATGACTCCTTTGTATTTCAGTGGCTTTTGCATACAATGATTTGTTTATTAATTTAAAGAATATTTAACAAGTACCAGCTGTGATATAGAGATGTAGCAGTGAGCAAGAACCTTATAGTGGAGGAAGACAAACAGTAAATTAAGTAAGTAAAACAGTTTTAATATTTGTTTAATTATGTTTAAGGTAGGTTCAATGGTATGAGTGCTAAGGGAAAAAATATCACATAGAAAGAAGGATAGGTCTGTGTGCACTGGTGGGTTGCTGTGATGTCAAAGAGAAGTCCTTGCTGACTCAGTAATCAATCATGTAACGGATTGTGCAGACTCTACTCCTGTAATGCCTGTAAAGATCTGTATTTGCACTTCAGTTTTCTCAAGTTGGAACAGAAGCCCCTGCTAAATACAACCACAGATACTCATTTCTCCTACCATCGCTGCTCCTTCGTAGTTTTAGTTACTTAATCCCCCACCCCCATACCATTAGTTATCCTGTTTCCTGCCTTATGCTACTCTGAAATCTTCACTAATTCCTGAGCAGGCCGTTCTCTGGCCCGTGAGCAATCAGTACTTCCCCTTGTCTTGGGTGTTCGCTCATTCTCTCTTCTTTTAGGAATGCTCTTCTACCCATTGAAACCCTAACCATCTTTCACAGTCCATCTCAAATGGTTTCCCTCCCATGAAGTTTCTTGTGATTCTTCCTCCTGCACCACCCAAATCCCATTAGCTCTTTGAAGGTAAGAATTGGTCTCTTAGTCATGTTTTCATTAGCACAACTCTTGGCACACTGTAACTGTTGCACAAGAGTGCATTGAATCAAATTGAATGATATTTATCTGATTCCTTTGAGAATCAGAGTTCTCAACAAGTTGAGATTTCAATTTGGGTTTAATAAAAATGCATCCAAGGCATAGGAAAAATGTTTAATAGAACATATTTCAAACAGGAAGAGACTTTCAGGAATACAGCCTATTTGATGTTCAAGGGCAGTTGCAGAGAGAATGTACTCACGTGAATGTATGTGGGAAGCTGAGCCTTGTGGAAATGAATCTGACTTAAACTGTTTTCTGTTAAAATAAGCAATATCTTAGAAATGTTGCTTTATCTCTTTAGGTTAGTGCTGAATTATCCCTCAGTTCTCTGAAGCTCATCAAGTTAATAATTGTTTCCTATGATCTATAAACAAACTTGCTCTAAACAATTAGCCCTGTTACTTATGTGAATGAAAAACTCAGGCAACACAGGATGGGAAGTAATAGTGTCAATGGGGCATTAGTTTCCTCACCCACTGGGTCCTGCCCAACCATGCTGCATAGCAGTATTACCAAAGACTCTCCTCTGGGAAGTTTAGCCTTTTCTCTACCCTGGATCCGCAGTTACCAAGATCTAGAAACTAACTGCTTTGCTAGTAGTGAACAGAGTCTGGAAATAGATGGCTGTTTCCATCATGCAGTGTCCCCGGTGGTGAGCAGCCTTCCAGTTGGTGACATGAATTTTCCCTGGATGGGCGTCTCACCATCTAATCTTCCTTGTAGCCAGTTAATCTGATTGTGATCTCTCTCGCTTTCTAGTTTGTAATCAATTCAAAGACAGTGCTAGCTTGCAGCCTAAATTTCCCTGGTATAGGTTGAATTCTTATTGGGCAGAAAGCTAAAAACATTCCTGCTCAGAAGATAAATGTCTGCTGGGCACGTTTTTCACAGCCGTGCTTGTCATTAGGACTCATACAAAACAAATCATAATCTCCACCTGCTGTTTCCGGGAGTGAAGTGGAAGCATCTTTCCTCTCAAAGGATTAGAGTCTATTGGGCAGGCTTTTTGACCCCAATCTTTGGGTCTATTCTCTTAGGCAGATGAAATATTTTAACCCAAGATAATTTTATTGGTAGGTAGGACCCAGTGCCCTTATTTGGTGATTATGTTGTTTTCATTTTGAGAAGAGGTAGATGAAAATAATGAATTGCTATGTGAGACTTTTTTACATGATTTTCTGGGTTAATATATTGTTATTTCATTTTAACTGTTAAACCTTCATTAGTTAGAATGTAATTAGGGACTTTTCTTATATTCTGATGCTGAATAAGGAGTATCGTAACTGTACTTATCATGTCTGCCTGTGAATATACTATCACCATTTATCCTAGCCTGGACTTCAGGTATTTAGATATTTAAAATTTATAGGTTCTTCCTTTTAAATATCTTTCCTTATCGAGATCACCAATGACCTTTATGCAGCTAACACCAGCGAACAAATGATAATCCTTATATTTCTTGACTGCTGGTCAAAATGGTACAGACGACCATTCCCTCTAAACTGATACACTTTCTTTACTTGGCTACCACTGATTGTCCTGTTTCTGTATTCACCCCTCAATTCTGTTTGGTAGTTCCTCTTCCTGATTTTGATCTTTACTGATCTTGGATCTCTTCCCCTGTAACACTATCTCTCCTGGTGATTTCATGCAGGGCTTTTGGTTTTAAATACCATCTATATGCTGATGACTCCCAAACTTATATCTCTTTCCTAGACTTCTGTTTTTTATAGGCAGACTCATATCCAGAGGTCTGCTTCACATCTCTGTAGTTGTTTAATTAGACTTAAAACCCAGTACAGTACATCCAAAACAGAACACCTCAGCATTAGCATTCCTCTCAAACCTAATCCACTGTGGTCTTTCTCATTGCAGTAAATTGGTATTTGATCCTTCTACATGCTTAATCCCCAAAACTTGGAGTTGATAGGGACTCCTCTTTATTTCCTACTCTATATCCAATCTGTCAGCAAACACTATCAATTCTTAAGCATATATCAGAACACAGGTACTTCTCACTACCTCTCCCTCTTCATGCCACCATCATTATCCACCTAGTTATTATTAACAACCTCCTGTTTTCCCTGTCCTGCCATCCTTCCTCAAGACAATAGTGACAACTACCCTTCCACGCTTTCACTACAGTCCCTTCACTGGATTATACTCATTCTCAGAGTAAAAGTTAAAGGTCTTGCAATAGCTTTAAAGGCACTATCTTATCTGGCCACTCATTTACTTCTCCGAATTTATCTTTTGATGATTCCCAATCAGTGCCCCAGCCACACAGGGCTCATAGTCCTGGAGCAAACATATAAGATCAGACTGTCAAATCAGAACAGTATGAGTGAGAGATCTTACTTAGTATCAAGTTCTAATAATGTCAAAGATATAGATAATCAAAAGACAGATGAGAAGTCCAGGATTATCCGGGATGGCTCCCGAGGTCTTTCCCACACTGAACATGCTCTTCTGGTTCTGTGTAGTTCCCCATATAAGGGTCTTGGGATTGTGTCAAATAGCAGCAACATTTAGATTATGAAAGTTCTCAGTTTTATGTCTGAATGACATTCTCCAGGAAGATACATGTCATAAATCTTAGGTTCTCTTTATTATAGGTAATCCGTAGATAAGGACATATTGCTACTGGTATTTCAGAGATTTCTTCTTCTGAGGTGAGTATCAGTACTGTGCTTATTTAGAAGTCTAGATGACAAGGGGTTTGCATAGAGTAAACCAGCTTTTCTCTCAGCTCCATCTCCAATTCTTTCTTCCCGCTCCTGTAAGCACCGTCACGCAAAAGGGCTGGTTCACGTGCTCTTCCCCATTTTGGAAGTGTTGAGGGCTCAGCTCTCTCCATAGCCTGTTCCTTTGCTTCCTTCCAGTCTTTACTAACCCCTTTGTTGAGACCCTCTCTGCTTTCCTGTATAGAATTTCACCCTCACTCTTTGCTACATTTTTTTCTCCTCTTTCAACTGTTTCCTCTGTCGCACTTAGCCCTCTCTGAAGTCTGGCTGATAGATAATCTTATTCATCTTGCTAATAACTTGTGCCGTTAGAATATAAGTTCCATGATGGTAGGGATTTTGTCTTCTGTTTTATTGCTAGTGCCTAGAATGGTACTTTATTAGGTACTTTACTACTTTAAATTTGTTGAGTGAACTCCTTTCTCCTTATCCCTGTACTACTGCCTTGTTCACGAGATCATTTCAGTTGACCACTAACACAGTACTGGCATGTGGTTTCTTACATGATCTTTCTAAAACTCAATTGTCATAATTTCCCCTAAAAAATTTTCAGTGGAGTCTCATAGACTTCAGAATAAAATACACAATTTTTTTTTTTTTTTGGCATGGCACCCAAGGCCTTGCTTACTTTTCCAACTTCATTGGTGTCCCTTTCTAACTCATAATTATGTGTCTTGACTCCTGAGGAGTTTAATGTATTTTGTTCCTGGTTTTATGACTTCAATGACCTGTCTGAATCATTTGCATAACTAGATCCTTAATGATTTAGCCTAAGGCCTTTTCTTAAAATGTTTCACTTTATTTTCTTCTCTCTGGATTAAGCATTCACCTGTAGGAACCAGTGCCTACCCCTGCTTCAGTAGTGATATATTATATAATAATTGTCCTTAAATATATGTGTCTCGTTCACTAGACTCCAAGTTTTTGAGTTCTGTTTATTTTGTATGTCCAAGACAGTCGGTAATTTGACTCATTTTAAAATGTACTGAATGAACAAAGCCCTAAGACAAATAATAAAGGACATTTGGTAGCTTTTTAAAATTTACTTCTGACTTGGCTACCCAAGACACAAAAGACAATCCTCTTAATCAAGTCTCATAGTATACACAAAGGGTAGCAATTCAGTCATCATTTCTGTGGGATCAACTCTGGGAGGGAAATGACGTTGAGGGATTTGGTGACCATGCGGTGAATGTTATGCAGTATGGTTCCCTCAAAGTGCTAAGCTTTGAGGAGGAAGCTTTCAGAAGGGGGCTTGTTATCTTTATTCCAGTTTTCTGGTTCTAGAGAAATTGGCCATAATTCAATCCTTGTTGTATTATTAAACAGGGCAATTTAAAGAAGTTAATTTTGTTTTAGTAAATGGAAATTTTTAACTGTGAATGTGTTACATAATACTGAGAGTTAAGTGTTAAGTAAAGAGGGGCTTGCTTTCCACTAAGATTCACAATTCGTGGCTTCCTAGAATTTTATTCTTGATTCCCAAATATCCTGATTATTATCTTTATGTATGTATGTACTGAAATCAAGGTTAATGAAAATAGCCATTTTAAAATTACCATTTATCTACTGATTTATAAACTCAAGATAGCATGTTTTTTGTTAAACTCACACACTTGGGAACCAGATATGGAAAAATCAAATGATTATGTGCTGGTATACATTTTCACATTTAATTTTTATTCCTTTAATTTATAACATCTGTTTCTGTTTCATGTTCCTTTAAAGAAAACAATCTTTTCCTCATATTTTCCATAGGGAAGTGACCAATTCTTATACATTTGTTTAAATAACATTACATTATTATTAAAATGGTTTAGGAAATAGACTTTCAAGTTATACAAAAATAGTTTTATCAATATATCCTCATTGATGTGTACTTTCATGTTGCCTTATAGAGGCCTTCCCCAAATTTCAAGTATTTTTTGTCTTTTAGGCAACATGATTTCTCTAGATCAGATCCAAAAATAAATTATCTTCTCTCAGACTCTGCTCTGGATTGAACTGATCAAGGAGTTAGTATAGCTTAATTCTAATATTGTAGAATTTAGATTAAAGTTTAGAAAATTGTTTTGTCTTAATTTTTCTGTTAATGACCACTAATGGAAATATTAAAAACTGAAATTTTATCTTATTCTTTTTAAAAATGTGCTTTTCTTGAAGACAGTATTTGAAATGTGACTCTTGTAAATATGACCCGTCATATAAAACATGCACAAACACGAGTGAACAAAATCAAAGGTATGAGTGATTAATTTATGGTCTTCCTGTTGCTTTGTGAATATATTTTGTGTTTTGCCCTTGACCTTCCTCAGTGCAGGTGATTTACTTTATGTTCTCATCAGGCATTGCCTTTGTGCTTTCTCATCATCCACATTTGAGGGGTTGTGTGTTAATTGTTCCTCAGTGCCTTCCTCCAGATCTCTGCTTTGCTCGTATTTGTAATCAAAGGAAACTTAAATGGACCATTCTTATTCTTTATTATTTGATTCATGTTTGGAGAATTTGTTTACTAGCCTTTGTGCTAAGTTGTGGGGTTTAGTAATTATATATCACTGTGCAAGAAAAACATGACTTGCTAAATGACTGGATCAAATGTCCTTGGAAAAGATGTTTTAAAAATGTATAGCCAATGTATTTTGTACCAGGGCCATCATTTGCTGTACTGTTTAAGCAAGTTTAAATAAGCTACTTTAATAAGCTCATAATGAGTTTTTAATTTATAAAGAAATGAATCAGCAGGGCAAAGAGAGGTGCAAAGTATTAGAAAATTTTTCCTTGTACAATAATTGAAGCATCACTTGAGTGAAATCCCCATTGAACTAGCTTTTGTTGGATGAGAGAATGCAATTATATTAAAAATTAATACTTCAGTGTAATATGAAACCAACACTGCCTGAAGTATTATGTGCCAAATTAGTTTGCTGTAAACAATAACAAAATGGGTGGCTGTGCAAAGGAAGACAATGAGTTATTTAAACTTTTAGTAGCATGTTTAATGAGATGCAGTGAAAGCAGAAAATGTTTGATTTAGTATCAGGTGACCTGAATCAATATGCCCTCCAAAATGATGGGCTTCTGGACTCATTTTCAGTTAAACTAACTGAATAGCTATCTTGTTAAAATACAGTATGGACTATTTCACATTATTCTTTTTTATTAAGGTGGCTATTTTGGTATAATGGTTTTCAGTAGGAATTACAAGTTTTGTGTAAAACACTGCCAAACAAATTAAGTTTTTGTTGGATGTTTCCTTTACAGTCTAAGAATGCTTTTTGTTTGCATGTGGTTGGTTTGTATTAAGGTCATAAATTAATAAGTATCCTGAAAGAAAAACTTGTGCCTTATTTGTCTGAGATATTATTGTGTCCATCTAATATTTATTTTTATAAATTGCCAGTAGTTTACGATGCTTACCTACAAAACTGATGGGACTTCAGTTGATCCATCAAATTGATAATCAGATACCTGTAACTGCTGCTTGCCTTTGTATTTGCTTTTAGAGTCAGTGCACCGCCTTCCCAGTTGAAGTATTTTGAAAACTTCTTTCTCAGAGAGTGTGAATTCACCGTGTATGATAATTTAGTGTGGCAATTCAGGGCAGAGTTGAATTATTGAAGAGCTACCTCGAATTCCTCTAGGGCTACTGTTTATGATTATCCCGTGATATGGAAAGACTCTTATACTCGGGTTTGAACAGGCTTTCACTCTAGGGAGCGTGGACATAGAGTGTCCACTCTGAACGGTGGACATAGAGTGAACATCCATGGTGAGAATGAGAAGCCGCAAGTATCTTTTCAAAGTGAGACTTCTTACTTGTAAACATGGAGGACAATTTCCTGTCTATCCTCATTTAATGGGATGTTTACTTGATATATTCTGTTCGTTTGGAGTTGGTTTCCAAACAAATTTAGAGGAAAATAACAGGTACCATCTTACTTATGAGCCAAAATGTGTCCCTAGAGTCACTTGTAACTACCTTAGTGTTAGAAATGTTACAGTTTTTCTTTTCTCCACATCTGTATTTTGCACATTGTGGAAGTGGTGTTTATAGGAAACACTGAATATTAGATTTAAACATTTTCAAATTCAAAAATTAGTAAGGTTCATTTATGCATTACTTGCAGATGTGGAGCCTTAAATTTGTTTGGTTTAAAAGCAAAATGAAGATTCACATTTATGTGTGCTGTTTTGTAACTGTAACTTTGGTTAAGAAATGTTTTTGTGTGCATAAACTTAATTAGCATAGTACTTTAAAGTGAGGAAAAAGAACAGACGATTTTTTAATGAGCTTTCTAGAATATTATCTAAACCAAGTGACTAATTCTTTTGTTTTAAATAAAAACAACCTCACTTTCTGAAGCAACAGCATGCAATGTGTGATAGAAATCTCTGTGCTTCTCTTATTTTGGAGAGATAATTTCTCATGGTTTATTATTTTAAATGATGAGGCTTTAGAATGTGACTGCTCATTGAATATCTCTGAAATAATGAGAAAAATAAAAGCATCCATTGTTTCCAGAAACATTCCTTGGTAATTGTGGTTTTAAAGAGTAGAACACAGATAAAGCTGGTATGTTGGAGTTATTATCTACCTAAATGCATCATATAGATACCCTTTTTTTAAAAAAAATTCTGATGTTTTGTTATAGGTTTTGGATTGGTGATAATTATTAGAGGACACTGCACTCTGAGTGTTGAAAAATGCTTATGTTATTCAAAGTATGAGATTTAGAATGTGTGAACCTCAGTTTAAGTTCTCCCTCATCTGTCCATGGGTCCTTTTGAGTTTTCAGATTCTGGGTGATTACTTACTTTCCCATGCCTTATTTTCTTCACCTTTAGAATAGTGTTAATAATCTGTAATTCATAGTATTTATTTGGGTAAAATGACATGTGAATCATTTTTGTTCATTATCTAAAATAATAAGATAATAAGATTATGTAATTACATATAATAATTATAGTGTAGAATTAACAGAAAATTTCACATATTATTAAAATTAGTATTGTTATTATGAGAAGATTTTAAAAAAATTTTAAAAAAATTTTATTTTAATGGTGCATTTTAGATGTCCATAGTGCTAACATTCATCATAGGGGATTTGTACCTGTACATGTTATATCTTGTTGCTTCTTTTTTTCCCATTTTTCCTCACCCCCTCCTCCCATGGGAAGATTTTTATAAAGAAATCATTAAGCATTTTTATTGCAGAAGTTCTTTGTAAAATTTAGTATTACTACTCTTTTACTTTTCCTGCTTCTCCCACCATTCTTTGGTTTTGTGTTCTGACATTTTCAAATGACATTGTCATTGTCTGTCAATATTGTGCTTATGATATACTTAAGAATGTATTCTAGCTTCCTATAAATGATAGCATTCAATTTATAGCTGAGTTTTACCAGTTTTCTTTAATTGTAATATTTGTAGTTCTTTTTAGAAGAAAAGTTAGTTTTCAGGTTTGGTATCAATTAATGCTGTGAGAAGAAATAACGTTTTAAAAAAGTCTCTATGATGCATCCTGTAATATAGACTTGGTGTGGTAGTAGAATGTTCCAGAACTGGCAATTCTATTAGCCCAGAACTACTTGTCATATTAATGTGAAATATGGATTTATGATATTAAGTGGCTGTACCTGGGCATGGGATAATGTATAATAAAATTTTTTCTGTGTCATGTTACTTGAATTGTATTTAAGAGTTGCATGAATATTTGCTTTGTGGAAATTAATATTAATAAAGAGCTAAAGATTTTGTCCAGAAGAGATATATGTATAATACATCATAAAATATATTTGATATATTATTATATATTATATTTCATATCTATAATAAGTATTTATATGTTACTTGACTTTTTTCCTTTTTCCTGTAAAACGTTAATATATTGGACTTAGCAATTGTCTAATAAACTAGGTATTAGATATTCTGACAATCCATCCTGAGGTTTAAAGCAGAACTTTGAGTATTAAATGGTGAAATGTATTTCAGAGGCCTTTTTTTCCATGAGATAGTATTCTTGTGTTCATTTCTGTTTACCACATGTGAGATTAATAGGTGAAAACAAAATGTTCCTATTTGTTATAGCCCATATTTGTAAGTTTTCTCCTTTCACGTATGCATATATTCAAAGACTTTTACGAGTATTCCAGAATGTGTATGACTGTCTACTTTGGAATAAGCAAAACAAAACAAAACAAAACAAAAAAGACAACAGATTTCTGCTTAAAGGAGTACAACTTAATGAAAGCCAAGTTTTTAAAGCCTTTATCATTGAGAAGTATCTTTCAATAAGGCATTTGGCGGGAGGATGCTTCACTCAAATCAGAGGCAACTTGATGTGCAAATTTCGTCTTGTCGTGAATCAGTTTTATTTTCCCTTGCAATCTTTGGAATTAACTTCTCCGTATATTTTGTTTGGCACTTCGCGTTTTGGGAATCATTGTTGTGGGTGCTGTTATTGAAAAAAAAAATCAATGTATTTTATTTCCCCAAGAATCTTGATTTTTGGTTTTCTTTGGCTATTAGGTGAGGCCATGCCGCACCCACACCGCTGCTGGCAGGGTTTTCTGCAGCAGAGTTATCATTGTCCCACTTAGTTTACTATAAAGCCCCCCCGGGCCTATCCACTTATTTACATTGTTACTTGCCTGGCTGTTATAAGAATTTCTCTTTCTAAACCTTGGTCTAAATGATTCTCTGACTTTAGATAAAGTTGTATATAGCAGGTTTTGGGGATCAGTATTTTGGCACTTTTTGATCAGAAACTTTGACCCCAGTCAGTTTATATTATCTTACTGAAACATACCTTAAAGTCCCCTGATTGAAGTCCTGGCAGGTGATTTCCTCCTCATGTCCTTGGGTAACTTGTCATGAACTTGGCCAGGCCTTTGTCTAGAAGCCTTTAATTACTGGAATCTCTGTGGCTCAACAGAATTGGTCACAGCATCTTCTCACCTCTGAGCCTGCGTGCTGTGTTGACGGAACACTTGCTCCCTTCTCTACCCTGGTTTATTTTAGTGGAGGAATGGCAGACACCACCCACCACCACCACACCTCCGCAAAGAAACTCTAGGTGAGACCTTTATCTCATAACGTTTCTGGGATTACAGTAAGTCTCTTCTTTTCTTTATTCTTTTTCTTACTGGTTTTCTAATTGTGTTGAAGTTGGAAACATACATAGAAATAATAAGACGAGGCAGTATTACTAAAATCCATGCAAGTTTTGTGACTCTCATTATTTTTACTTCTAAAGGAATCATTTCATGTACACACTAACAGAATGTTAGTTTTTGTGAATATTAACACTATCAGTCCTGGAACCAGTAATTTTTAAAATATTGTACCCAGAAAAACTTGGAAGTTTTTGGATTCAGTAGAAACATCATTTTCTACTACTTGGGTCTTAAAAGTGTAAGTTCATGCATCTAGAACAATATGAAAATTTATTTCTGAATAATTATGCCCACAATGTGAAAATGTTACTAATCACAGATAGATACTTCACAGGTTCTCAAAAATGGAATTTTAATTCAAATGCTCAAAAAGCCCAATTTAGTGTTGGCTTCAAGCCTAATGTAATATTAGAGTCACATATTTATCAGGGGCTGGTATTCTGTCCTTCCCTTTCTTCCATCTCAAATTATTCCTGGTCCCCTTGACTTTTTTCAGTGACCATATCAAATGGACTTTTTCTTCTGAAATCATATGTTAGCTATAAAAAATGTACTAATGATGCTATTTAGAGTACATGCTTATCTGCTATAATAATTTATGTCTGTGGAAATTATTTTCCATGTCTGATTTCATACTGCCCAATTCAGAACATTTTACATTTTGCATTGGTATGTTTCTAAAAATAGTCCAGATGTAATCATGATCATTTGCATGGATGTGCCCATGACTACAGACATGCAGGTGCACACATGCTCTCTTTGAGCTTGTTTCCCGTTGTTGGTTGATGACGCCTTCCTGTCATACATACCACCCACTGAATAGTGTATTGTTTATTTGAACTCACACCCAAAGGAAAGAATCCTCCATGTAGGCTCAGAATAGGAGGAATATCTTTCCTTATACTCCCAAATGACCTGTTTTAGGACGAGATGTTTGGCAAGATTTTGAGAAATGTTTTCTTTGCACTTAGTTAAGGCAGATCCAGTTTCTCTTTACTGTGTGTTTCATAGATTTTACAGATGTGAGACGTTTTGTCAGGAGAGATTTTCCTGGGTAGGTCCTTATCTAAGTTCTGATATTAAGGAATAAAATTCATGAAGAAAGAGCTGACACAGCAGCATTACATTTTTGATTGAAGAAAGAAGTTCAGTGGAAATGTGACTGTTTCCCCAGTGGATAGTTTTACATCCTTGGAAGCAGTTTCTAAATACTTAGTTAAAAGCAATAAGAAATAGGAGTAGGGTGTTGCATATTTGACTTTTCTAACTCATAAAACTTTTTCATCCTTTAGGATTGTGCCCAATCCTTTAAGAGCTACTGTTTTGGAAATTCCTAATCCGTGCAAGAATATCAACTTTAAAACTCAGGAATTCTCCAGTATAGTGAGCCTGAGTCCTGCAGCTATACCTAGATTTTAATTCTACAGGAATTTTATATGAAGATTACTGCAGATGCAGAAAAATTTCAGCATAATAAATCTTTCAAAAATCAACATATAATAAATAATTAAATATCTCATATGCAGAAAAATAAATGTTTCTGGACTAATCAAATGACCAGTGAACAAAGTAACATTGTGCCAAATTAGAAAAACAAAACCAGAAAGAAAAAACTCTTGTTTCTTCTGAACACAGCTGCTGTTCACTTGAGGTGAAAACAATAAGGCAGTTCTCTTTGCAACAGTATTTTCACTTTCATGTATTTGAGTCACAAGAAAAATGCACAAAAAGGAATTTGCTACATGACAGAAAAAAATATGTTACAGTCCTCTTTTTATTCCCTAGTAAGCTATAACTTAATGAATGTGACAAATTAAGAAATGCCAGTCATCGAACACCAGACATAGAAATGTTTCTAAATAATGAAGTTGTTATGAAAAATAATAGTATGCCACAGTGCAAAAGTTAATTAGTGGAGGAATATTTATAAATGTATTTCTCTCTCTTCTAAACACTAAAACCTGGTTATGTTCTCAGCCTTCTTAATTTTTCTCTGTTAATCAGCACCGCGATGTATTTATGCTGCAGGCTCAGGTTGAGTTAGAGGAGCCTTCAGAGCGGTCCTCAAAGACGTCCACATTCACTGATGCACGTGGCCTACAGAACGAGAATGAAGAGGGATTCAGAAAAATCTCTCAGCAAGCTCATTTGTGTGATGTGAATGGCTCACTCGGAGAAATAAAGCTGATGCAAAAAGTACATGGGTGGTTCAGGCTAATTAATTGTGCTTTGTAGCCGTGGGATTTTTCACCACTCCAAAACTGCCTGCCCACTGTTTCTTTCACTGCACCCCTGGACTGTTAAGTATTGTTGTGATGCAGTTCCCTTTTGTCTGCTTTTATGCTCTGGAGTTGGAGCTGTGAAAGACAGATTCATTTTTTGTTTGGTTGAATCAGAATGGCGGCACCTCCACAAACAAATTGGACTTCACTTAGGAGTTCTCTGTCATAAATAAACGTGGAAGAGAGCGGATTCTCTCTCCTAGCCGATACACTTCAGTTGTGCATTAAAAGGGACTGATAAATCAGCGTCTACAAGGGACTGATTTATCGCTGAACTGACTGATCACTGAGCAACATACACTGTCTTCGTTCTGCTCTGTTGTTGCTGTCTGTTTCCCTAAAGTGTGTTCAGCACAAGTGTGTGGTAAGGGAGATTAATATTCTATTTGCTGAGTTAGTCTTTTCATTTTAGCCTCCATTTAAAAGAAACCAGCTCCATGATGCACAGTCCTCCCAATGAATAATTCTTCATGATCTGGAAAGAAAACCTATTTCACAGATAGGTTAAGGGCATTTTCCATGCTTGGGTCAGGTGAATCATATTTTTCGCATATAATGTTAGGACATTTTAAAATTTAACGACATGTTTTTGCTAGAGGTGGCAACCACCTTAGTAGTACCTGCAAGTGTCTTTTTTGGTTGACTCTAGTTTTTTTTGTTTTTTGTTTTTGTTTTCATTAAAGTATGCTTACTTCACTTTGTTTCACATTACTGAGTTTCATAAATCATTTCACAACCTAGAAAATCTGGGTTTTCCTCTTTGGTGGAAAAGTATATATGGTATAAAAATAAAAATTAAGGTGCAATAGACATTTGGATTGAGCCTTACTGCTTAACTGCAAATGCCACAGCAAGTAGCCCTTTGCTTCCTTGATTCAGACAATTCTTTGTGGTCAGTTATACTGTAGCAATAAAAATTATGTGAGGCATAAGTTTCTTCTTGCCAAGTAGTTTATGTTGGCTTTAACGTTTTAACCTTTTTTCTTTTTGCTGGACTAAATATGCTCCTTAACTTTAATTGGAGGTAAATATTGTCTCTGTTTTATATCGGAGAAATCTTAATACTTTGAGCTATTGAATAACTTTCCCTCAAATCACATAAGTAGTAAGTTGTGGGGTCAGAATTTGCATCTGTTTCTGTATAGCTCAATGCTTTTGTATTTTTACCTTTGCTTGTTATTCATTGTCCTGTGTAAAGTTTTTATAAAGCAAATCATATTTTACACATGCTACATAGTAGCATAGTAGTAAATATGTTTTTAAAGTGATTTTTTGCAAAGATCTATTTTTAACTTTCAATTATTGTATATTCTACGCAAATGAGTCAGACTTATAGTGATATGGACTGTATTGCAGATGTTAGAGTATGTACAATCTTGATAACAATTAAAAGCATATTAAGTCGTTTTTGAAAAATTAGATGCAAAAGTAATTATTTGTACAATCAATATAAAAACATCTGTTAGTGTTATATTAAAATATTTCAAGGAAGAGCATGATTATGACACTGAGGGGTTTACCTGTATTTGGAATGCTCAATTATAATTACTACATCACGTGTACTTTCAGATTTCTGTGGTTCTCATTTTGAAAGTATTTGGAGTTTGTAACACTCTGAGACAGATGGCCTGACTTGGTCTGACGTCTAATGTGATGTTCATAAACAGGACATTGTGGCAAAGACTTGAGTGTGAGGGTAGGAACGAAAATGACATTGTTTAATTATTTTGGCATTAGACTGTAATGCTTCAGGGAGAAATTTAGCAAAGGTAATTGGACAGATCACCAATATAAATTAGGCCAATTGCTTAGATCTATGAATACCAGCCTTTATCATGGACTTGACAGTAACATAAATCTGTTAAGGAGAAAATGGGACTAAGCCCAACACGAAATAATGAGATCGTCATATATGCAACGTATGGTACAGTTTTTCCTTTAATCACCATGTGAGAACAGAATCAGTTTTTGCAGCTGGTCATTCTCCATTTTATTTGCCTTGACTAAATCTCACACCCAGGGGGATTGAAACATGACAGACAACAGGTGTGAAAATGTATCTAATAATTGGCTATGATTTCTATCCTTTCTTTAAAAATTGGCCATGTTGTAAACATCTGTAACACTAATAAAGACAGCCTTTCCCCCTATGTGCAAAATGCTTTCCAATCCATGGTTACATTATGTCTGAATCAAATCACAAAGTTACATAAGTCAAGTTATTAAATTACTCTTGCTAGAACAGATTTTGAAGGAATGATGAGGTTCAGTCGGTTTAAGAGTAGCTGGCAAGTGGCCATTCATTATAGCCTAGTGTGACATTGATTTTTGACTAGAAGAACTGAAAGCATAGCAGTAATTGTGTATCCTCAAGGAAACATTCTATATTATCGATGCATTTTGTTTCCCTTAAGTACACTACTAAAACTTTATTTTAATTGAATTTTGATTGTGCTAATGAGGAAATCTATTTATTGTCAATGTTAAAACTTTCATTATTGTGAAAGTAAGATGATAATTCTAAATTATTACCTTAGCAACTATGTCTGCCACTCTTCTTTAAGGAGAAAAGTTGTTTTATTATAGGCAAGACCTCCCTTTTTAAAAAGCAGAAATTACAAAATATCACTTAATTACGTTTAGCAGGAACACTTAGGTTTACTCATTGTGCAAATTAAATAGACTATTGAAACAAAATCAGTTGATTTGGCTCATTTTCCCCCCTCCATTTCCTCTAGTGATTATAGCTCTCATCTACTTGCCAAATTGATGAGACTTGGCAGGACAACATAAGCAGTTGAGAAAATGTAGAAGATTAAGTTTTCTGGATTTCACAAAGAATCAGCAGAGATGAAGAGATTATAAGTAGGGTTGGTCATATTAGCTTGACGTTCTGCATTATTTGTCTGTTTTCTCTCACAGTTAAATAGACCTAAATTAAAAACCCTCGTCTTAAGAGAGAGTATTAGTTTTATCTTCTAGATTTTGGTAAATAGAGTGAATTCAACCAAGGAGGTGTTTGTAATTCTTTCTTTTATCTTTCTTTTGTCTTTATGTGTGAAAACGTTAGATTTGAATTGTATTGAAAATGAAAATTAACAGTAGAAAGTGGGATGATGCTTATTTAGCATAAATTAAACTTTATCAAAATTAGTGTTTAGGAGATTGAATGCTGGTTTTTGAGGTCTGATCGTACTGACTGCTGTATGTGAGATTTGTGTAAGGAAAGTAAATGAAGGAGGTGATTTCAGTCTTTACTCAGAGTGGTACCCTGGATAATAAATTGGCTATAGGATAAATACTGTGGATTTGATCCAGTCATTGCTGTTCCAGTTGTCAGAGACTTTGAATTAGTCCATTTTAACATATGAGGAAAATGTTTCTTTGCAACAAAAATAATGGCCCAATCAGCTGTGTCAGAAGACCTGGAAATGTTGCTGTTATTTGGAGCCCGATGAAAGTAATCCTGATTCATCTTTTTTAGCTAGTTGGGCAGAATCTTGATCTTCTTCAAAAGTCGCCATCCCAATAATGAAAGCTATGAGTATTGAAAATGTGGGAAGTACATTTCACGCATTTTCGTTTAATTCTCAACATAATTCTGAAAGATGGTTTCATTGTGCCTCTTTTACAGTTGCGAAGATGGAGGTTTAGAGAATTTAAGGAACATAGTCCAGGTCATATAGTCACTAAGTGGTAAAATTTAGATTCAAACTGGGTCTGAATACAAAACCTTGACTTCCACACACTATTAAAAACTATTTAAAAATTTTAAAACAATTATTCTATAGTATGTCTCTATTGGGAGAGATTTCAGTTCAGTTTATGCCATAAAAGCCTTTTTCACATATGGATAGTTTACCCTCTTGAGGGGTTTTTTTCTTGGAGGGCCTGGGGATCAAACTCAGGGCCTTGCACTCGCTAGGTGAGTGCTCTACCACTGAGCTAAATCCCCAACCCCTTGAGGTCTTTATCACTGTAAAAATTTTCTTTTATTTTTCTTTTATGCCATTGGTGAGCCACAGTGGAGGTGTCTGAAAAGAGAGACCTCTGTTAGAATTCCTTTCCTAGAATCTTACCCCCCATTTTATCTGTCTATAACCTTTTATATGATACTTTCCTAACTTTCAGTGTTTTGATTTTTATAATAATGACAGTTATTAAGTGTTTGCTATATATAATGCTCTGATATATAGTATCAAATCAATGAATCTTAACAATGTATGTGGTAAATAGTATCTTCATTTAAGGATGGGGACAAAATAACTTGCCCCAAATCAAGCACAAAGAAACTAGTGGAGAGGGAACTGAAAGTTGCGTAGCCTCCTTAGGCTAAACCCCTGGTTTTCCAGACCCTCTGGCCTGTGATTCGTTCTTCTGCTTCCAAGGTTCCAGTGCGACTTCTCCCCTCTGGTATAGGATGGTTTTGTGACTACTTTGAATTTTAACCACCTTTGCTTGGCCATATCATTCCATATGTAATCCAGGGTAGCCCCGGAAATTACAGCTTGATATTCCAGAAGATGGCCTTAGTGTTGGAAAATAGAGTATTAGATCATTCAGCGTGAATGATTATATTTTATTTCCTTCACAAATCAGCTTTATTTTTAGGCAAATCAGAGCAACTTCATTGATGTGAGCAGCTCAGTGCTAACCACTGTGTTAGGTGCTTTGCATGCAGTCTCGCTAATCTTCTTGCCATTTCATTGGGCAGGAATGATTATCACAATTTTACAGATTAGAAAACTGAAGTTGAGGGAGGATAAATAATTATCAGAGCCATGACCTATTTTGCAGGTTGTTTTACTCTAGAATTCAAGAGCTAAGATGCTGGGTCAGTATTCTCTGAATAAAACCATACATAGCAGATTGGAGTAACTGGATGCTCTGAATCATCTAAAAATTATCCCAACTTATTTTTAAAATATAAACTTTATGTTTTCATAAGTTGTAATTTCTATGATTCTGGGGAAATATAGTCTTATGTTAATGCTTTATTTTACACTATTTTTGCATAATCTTCTAATTTTCGATTGTCATGTCTAAACATGTTGTTAGTGAATTACATTATATAAACAAGGTGATTACCAAAATAAAACTTTTCAACAAATAAGTTATATAATAGTATCTTATTTCAGGGGAAATTAAGATATGTAATAAGTGACTATACCTTGTTAATGAGTCCTAACATTGAATAGGAAGACTCATTAAATTAGAACCCAAAATAAAATTTTGTAAAATATTCTTATAGGATATCAAATTGAATTATTCAGTTTATAAGACTCGGGCTAGCACAATTCCCTTATTTTTGTTAATGAATTATCCATTCTCATTATGGGTAGCATTAAAATAAGAAATTTTGAGCTCTTTTAAGATGTATTCATTCAATACGTAGCACTTATTTTAGACTTTCTCTCTGGCAGACACTGTGCTCGGATATAGAAATATTT
Source organism: Hystrix cristata (assembly GCA_004026905.1). Taxonomy (NCBI): domain Eukaryota; kingdom Metazoa; phylum Chordata; class Mammalia; order Rodentia; family Hystricidae; genus Hystrix; species Hystrix cristata. Next base: position 194,569 of record PVJO010000500.1, on the reverse strand, counting down.
ATTCCTTTAAATAGGATATTTATATTTTTCTCTTGTAAATTATGTTTTTCTATTGTTCATTTTTAAGTTATTGTGAATTCTAAGTTATAAAACTTTGGTGTTGGGGGTTCTTATTTTCCGTGCTCAAAGAGTAGTCATTTAATTGTGTTAGAGTATTTCAGTCTAGGTGGAGTTAAAAGACCTGGATTTATCTGCCTGCTTGAAACAACTAAAATGATCATATATACATGTGAGAGAATGGTTTTCAGACATTGGCTATCAGGCCTTTTCCAGGCAGTGACAATGATTGTACCAGCTATTGCCCGGAGAGATTTTCTAGGCCTCAGCACAGGCAGGAGAAGTCAGGTGAAACTTGGCAGTCTGTTAGGGTTAACAAGGCAGATTTGGGAGTCTGGGGCAGTCCCGACAGAGTTTGCAGGATGACTACTGAGGAAGAGAGAGGTACAAAGGCAAAACTGTAGAAATCTGAACATGGTCCCTTTAGATCCTTCAGCTGAATGCCAATCAGCATGTAAGGAAAGTACAGAAGCCTAGATACCTAGTTACCCCAAAAGAACACATGGAACAACTCTCAGAATTAACACAATAATTCGTGTTTGTCCTCTCAACCAAAAAATGTAAATTCTCATAATTCATAATCAGAAGGGTGCTACCTAAGCAGTGGAGATTAAAGACTGCTCCTGTTCTCCCTGAGAAACGTGGCAAGCAAAGCTTTCTGGGATTATTTTGTTGCCAAGTAACCTAACCATCCCAGAAAATCCCTGAGGATGGTTAAGAATAGCCGCTTCCCAGAAAGGTGAAGATGATAATGTTTAGAATCTATTACAAATCACTAGTTATGGAAAGACATAGGAGACCATGACTGAAAATGAGAAAACTAACAGAAAAGACTGAGAAATGACATAAATGGTAGAAGTAGATGTTAGTGATGGAAACATTAAACAGTTATTGTTAAATTTCATCTGCTTAAGACAGTAGAGGAAAGATTAAACATAATTAAAGATATGGCAGATATGAAAAAATATTCAAGTCTGACTTCTAGAGAGGATTATCACTGTGTTCGAGGTGAAAAATTCATTACATGAGTAAATGGCAGTTTGGACACTAAAGAAATCAACAGAACTGGGAAAGAAAGCAACAGAAACTACCCAAATGAACTACACAGAGAAAAAATTACTGAAGACGAAAAGAAGATCAATAATATATGGGACAACCTACAGTGGCGCGTGTTCTCTCTCTCTCTCATTTGAGACTATAAAGAGGAGAAAAAAGAGGGAAGACTTAAAAAAAAACTGTGATCAACTTTTTAAAAAGTTGGTAAAAAGTATAAACTCATATACAAGAAGCTCAAAGAATTCCGAATGCTTGAAAACTATACCAGGCACATAATTAGACTGCTTGAAGTAGCAATAAAGAGAATTATTTTGAAAGAATTCATACAGGAGTCATATAAGGTAGAGAGGAACCAAGATGGCAATGAACTTTTCATTGGGAATCATGTAGTATGGAGATAGTGGAGTCACATTATTTAGGTATTGAGAAAGATAGTATCAATAGGGGAGTTTATAGCTAGTGGAAATAATTTTCAGAATTTAAAATGAAATAAAAACTTGTTTGTACATTATAATTTAAAATAATTAATCACTAGTATGCTTCTACTTCAGGAAATGTTTTAAAAAATTCCTGAAGACAGAAGAAAAATGTTATCAGATGAGAACTTGGACTATAGTAAGGAATAAAGAGCACTTGAAGTGGTAATCCCATCCTTTCATATAATTTTTTTAAAACTACTTGACTACTTAAAGCAATAATAGTGAAATATATTATGGACTTTATAACATGGAGAAGTAAAATGTGTAATACACTATTACAAAGTCTACATGGGGAAACATTAGTGTACTTTTGTAAAATGTTTTTACTGTATGTGAAGTGGTGTAATGTTACTTGAATACACTCTATAATGAGATACATACTATGAGCTCTAGATTTACCACAAAAACAAAAATAAAACCATATTGCTATTAAGAAGGAAGATAAAAAGGTATAATATAAAATGTGTAATTAATCTAATAGAAGGCAGAAAAAAGAAAAATAGGAGAACACATAATAGATGGGAGGAGTAGAAAACAGCAAGATGGTGTATTCAATCCTGTCGATGATTTCTAGGATAAAGAGAGTCGATTCACTGTAATACAAGAGTTAGATCATCAAGAAGACATAAAATATGAAACACTGATGTGCTTAATAAGAGCATCAAAATGTTTGAAGCAGAACCTGACAGCACTTCAAAGTATACAAAAGTCCGTATATGTAATTTATGAATCTCTTATCTGTGTGTTTTTAAGATTTTCTTTTTATCCCTGGTATTAAGCGATTTGATTTTGATATATCTTGGTATGGCCTTCTTGACCTTGGGGTTCTTTGAGTTTTTTGGATCTAAGTTTATAGTTTTTATCTTTTTTTTTTCCTTGAACTTCAAGGAACAATATATAAATCCACATTTATTTTGGAGACAGGAATATTACCTCTCCCAAAATGATGGACAATGTAGGCATATATCTGTAAGGATACAGAAGATTTGAAGAACATTATGTACCTGTTGTAACTAGCAGTTACAGAATAATCTACCCAACACAGTAGAAGCCCCATTCTGTTCAAGCACATGGGAAATTACAAGATAGACCATACTGGATATAAAATAATGACTCCATAAAAAATAAAATGTCCTATATCATGCAAAGTTTATCATCTGAGTTTCATAGAATTAAATTAGGTGTCAATAACAGAAAGATCCCTAGGAAATCCCCACATATATGGATATTAAATAAAACTTCTTGAACTCATAAATTTAAGGAGGATTATAAAACAAAATGTTTTGAACTGAATGAAAGTTATAACATGTTAAGAGTTGTGAGACTTAGTGAAACATACTTATAGGGATATTTATAGTACTAATTTTGTAAAAAGGTCACTTGTACTACTACATTGCTTAAAGTCATTTGTTAATGTATTAATTACTCTCCCTTATTTTTCCAAACAAGTTCTGCCTATTGGGGAAGTATTAGCTACAGAGAAACATAGCATTTAATTTGCAAGATGGTGCTACAAAGCAACTGGTATGTAGGAACTGTATATTTTGGACTTACTAATTTTTATATTTGGGCTTTAGTTATTTATCAAAGGTATGAAATAATCAGAATACTGGTGGTTAGTTTTTAAACTATCATGTAACTTGAGTATTGATTTCAGATTTCATAAATTCACACTATCAACCAATAAAAACTAATCTGACTCTAATGAAACATATATTTATAAATATTTTTCAAAATTAAAATTCATGTTTTTGCAAATTAATAATTATTCTCTGAGTAAAATAATTATTGGTATTTTTTCTCAGTCAAATTTTGTTTTGATCATCGTTTTCATTTATTCTAGAAGTCATCTCAATGAAATGATCATATTGTAATTTGTTCAAATACTACTAACTTCATATGGTTATTTCTCAAAATTTTGATTTTGCTTAAATATTAGAGAATACTTTTTTGTTTTTTTTGGGGGGGTGCTGGGGATCGAAATCAGGCCTTGCACTTGCTAGGCAAGTGCTCTACCACTTGAGCTAAATCTCTGACCCCAAGAAAGTAGAGAGAATGCTTTGAGTCTAATGTTATTACAGAGGCCAGTTTAAGGTATTTACTTTGTGAAATAAAATTTAGTGTTTTAACAATGAGATTATATTTTCTTTTTACACACAAAATTCCAGAACAATCAATTAGTTTAACTATTTAGACTAATATTCTATCAATCTAAATATTAGAAATTATATTTATTAATCATTCTATAAAGGAACATTTATAAAGTGGCTAACTTGCTTGTATGCATAGGATGTAACCTACACTTACTGGATAATACATACTTTTAGTTAGCAAGCAGATATTGGGGCTCTAAGACGGGTTAGAGCCAGTGTTTTCAGTGGAGATACACAAATGGAAGAGACAGATTTTGTCATCAAGCAGCTTTCCGTTTAATGGTGTAAGGTGGCTCCCTGGCAAGACATAGATTATACTGTACGATGGCGTTATAAGCAGGGTGTTTTGAAGAAACCGCAGAGCACTGTTAACGTAGCCTGAAGAATGAGGAAAGTCCTTCCCAGAAGAGTTGACTCTTTGGGAAGAGAATTCTGGGCATAGAGAACGTGTAAATGTTCGGAACGGTGGGCTTGTAGTGTGTATGAATTAGAATTGGCAGGTAGGGGGCTAAAGGTAGTAGGGATGAATCACAACATTTAAATTTCATGCCACAAGCAAAGAGTGACTATAGAGTGAGGGGACTAATCCCGTTTTCATATTTGGACTGTCATGCTGAAATCATTCTGTAAAATGGAGTGGAAGGGTCATTGACGACTAGAAGTAGGAAGGATGGTTTACAGCATCCCTTAAAATTGGCTGTTGGTCTGTCTTCTTTATTTCAACAGTTGGAAAATTTAATTCAAAGTGGGTTAACAAAAAGGAAGAAAAATTATATTAGATGGGCTAATTGCAAATTTCAGAATTATATTCGGCTGAATACAGACTGCCTTTTCTAGTGCATCTCGAGTCTGAGCTGTTTTTATGCTGAGTTGGGGTCTCAGAGGTTATGACTCCAGAGTTCACAGATGACTAATTTCACCTTTTTAAAAAAATCTTCAAAAATAAGTCAACATAGTCAGTTAGTAATGAAGCTATATGCGTTTCTACAGAATCGATTGGGGTTTTTGTTGACATTTATGAATTCTTTACATCGAGGGTTCTTGTTCCACACAGTATAAACTGTTCTAGTACCACAGATACACATGTGCTGCCAAAAAGCACGTATCCTGACTTTCCTCTGAAGTTCATAAGGATGATAATTTATAACTGGTTGTCATTCATACATTCATGTTACTTGTCTGCTTTTAAAACTGTGAATAAAATAGTTGTGGAAATACTAAACATTTATTTATCCATTCCACACTGAGCATTTCCTCTGCCTCAAAGATTCTCCTGAATCTTTGTGTGTGAAAGTAATTCTGTTTAGTTTGTTTTTTATTTTTGAGAGCTTTTTTCCTTGTTTCTCATTTTGTTTGTCTTAGGTTTTGATTGACTTCAGAGATGGATTTAGATTTTCTTCCTAAATAGCACACTGAAATTTGGCAGCATTCCTTATAAAAAAAATAAAGGATGGTATTTGACAGTTGTATCATATGATATTCTTTGAGACACTCCCAGGAGAACATTTTACTTATTTGTGAAGTGCCTACACTTAAAAACCTTTAAAATGAAGATTATAATACATATTTATTTATGGTTCTTTCCTTGTTTATTTTACTTCAACTACTCAGTCATCATTCATTTTTTTATTTTCAGTCACTATTTTCAGTCACTTACTTATTTTCATTTATTTATTTACTAAGCCTCTAACATATGTGTTGCTGTTGGTAGATAAATAGATATGAATATGTCCCCTTGTGGGACTCGTACCATGTCTGGAAAGACGTACTGAACAGATGAACACCCCAGCTTGACAGCGGATTTGTGGGCAAAGAGCAGTGTGGTACCAGGCAGGCTGCAGCCTGCTTTACAGCAAGCAGGGAGGTGTCAATGGTGAAGGGACGTTCAGCACAATCTGATGGCTGATTAGGAGTTGTTTTCTTGGTGAATGTTTGGAGGAAAGTCTGTATAAAAACTCAGGTGAGCGAAGACCCAAAAGAAAACCCAAAGCAGTTAGAAGTGAAGGGTAAAGTTGAGCAAGATGAGATTTTGGTGTTTGTTGATTACTGCTTTGCAGAAAGTATGAAGTGTAGTTGAGCAAGCACTCCTGTATTAATTATAGTAGTGAAGTAATTGATAGTGTAAAATTTCGGAGTAATTTACCTTAGCCATTTGAAACATGGAGACAGATTGGTGTTACATTTTGTTGTCAGTTATGAAGCACTTGCAAAGGTGGACAGACCAAGTAATTTAGTTGCTGGTAGGAGAGTTGACAATTCTTTATTTCAATATTATTAATATTTTCCCTTTATACATGTATATTTGTATTTGCAGATATTTATTTAGCCACTGTTCTTTAAAATATTATCTACGTTGTTGATTCAAGTATATTTATTTACCATATTCTGTTTTCTTAAAAAAGCAGAGTAGGAGTTAATTTCATTTTCTTTTTTTTTTTTTTGTTAAGTTACCATCTTACAAAATGGAAACCTGGTCTTCTTCAAGATTACTATTTTAATCTGCTAAAATGAGATGAACGACATTTACCAATTGTTTTTGCATATGCACAAGTTTATTTTTTGAGAGGACAATGGAAAGAGTGTTATATTTGAATTAATCATACGACCTAAAATATTTTAGTCTAAATTAGCTGCTGGAGGCAAGAACATTTTTTAATTTGCAATGTGTGTAATTCCTTTCATATTTCATTATCTCAGACTCTAACCTACTTTTTATAACAGAGTCTAGTTGCATTCAATGATTAACCTAACTCTGAAATTCTGCCTTGTGGTCCTGACTGTTGTCTTGAGAATGTTTTTGTTCAAGGCATCTTGAAATTCCCTCTTGCTTCAGTACATTTTTCTTTTCACTAGTGTTTTTCACTTGTGTGTTAAGTCACACTGTGCAGGCTTCATTAGAGCCCCCAAGTCAGCTTCACTGTGCACATGGCCCAGGACCCAGCTGTCCTTGGGAGAATCGCTTGGTTCTTGTGTGCTTCTTAGTGTGCATGATTTGACTTCAGTTTAAGGCTCCCCCCTTTACTCTCTCTCCCTCCCTCTCTCTCATATCTCTCTCTATCCCCTCTAGTCCAGTATATATGTATATATATATATATATCCCTCACCAACAATATAACTAAAATTGTGTTAATACTGCTTCTCCGTCTATGAACATTGATGATCTCCCCAGTGTCTTTGCCATTTAAGGACTTCAGATGGAAATCATTTTTCAGATTCATTGGGAATTACTGCCCATTTCATTGTCTACATTTTCGTTTTTGTCCATTGATGATTTCTTATCCTCCTCCCCTTTTGCTAATCCACTTGTGTTAATTTTCCATTGCTGTGACTGAGAAAATCAACTTAAAAGGAGGAAGAGTTTATTTTGGCTCATAGTTCAGAGGTTTTTAGTTTGTGTGTGGTTGGATCATTGCTTTTTGGGCCTATGACGGCATGGTGCATCATGGTGGGAGGAGGAACATGCTGAAGGAAGCTGCTCAACTCACATGGCCGGGAAGCAGGAGCGAGAGAAGGGCTGGTGTCTCAGTGTGCCCCCTTCCAGGTCCTGCCCCGGGGATCTAACTTCTTTGCTCTAGGCCCTGGCTCTTAGGGCCCCCTGCCCCGTTAGTTCCAGGCTGAGACCAAGCCGTTAGTATCTGGGGCTTTGGGGGACACTGCAGATCCACACTCTGGCACTGTCCTGTTCATGCCACAGGGTGTCTGCACATCTCCTTGCTTTCGTCAGATGTTACTCCCTCCCCATTAACTCACACCGTACTTTAGCTCTCAGCCCAAACATTTCATCTTCAAATTTTTTTTTTAAATCTCTCTTCCTCTGTAAACTCAAACCCATAACATATTTCTTTGTTAGTGCTTCCTTTTGTATTTCAATTTATACTTAGTATTACGATTTGATTACTGTTTCTCACTATTCCACAACCATCCAATAAATTTATAGCTTTGTAAAAAATGCAGGTTTCAGAGCATTGTAAAATCTTCATCTGTAGTACTAAAAAAGAAATTAAAACAATTTAAAAAAACCTCCAGAGCTTGGCAGAGGCTTGGCATTGGTATAGTGGTGAGCAGATAGTTGATGAAAAAAACCTAATTGAGTGACTGTCATATCATGTTAGCCTGAAGTTTCCTATAGAACAAAACTAGTAATGTCTTACATTTACTTTATTTCAACATACAAGATAAATTATGAAGTTTAATTATCTAACGTTTTTGGACTTATATGACACCATTATGAATATATTATCACTATCGTCCAAACTGTTTTAAAACTAAGAGTAAAATAGGTGTTCATCTTCTTGCTTCTCCTTCTGCATTTCTTCTCTTTTAAATATCTTTAGTTCTTACAGTCTTGTGTGATCTAGATATGGAAGACCCTGCTAACGTTTGAGTTGATACCAGACTTCAGTAGGTACTTGTTAAGTGAAAGTGTGAATTATTTACAACAAGAAGCTCACCTCTACATTAATTAGATTGGTTGTAGAAATGATCCAGTAGTGAAGAATGCTGAGCACTAGCTGCCCCATTTTCATGATTAAAGCAAATACCCTAGGTACACATTTCTTCTTTGCCATCATAACAAATAAAGATCCTGTCACCCCAGCAACTCATTATTGTTTGTTTTGTATTTGGTGAAGTCCAAAGGAGTCTTCTGTGGGTGTAGTTGGGAATTTATTAAAGCTTGCAAACCCCTGTTGTTTCATAAGGCTGAAAATAACCTGTATGCTGGCCCATACCACACTGTCCAGAGTTCTGTTTAGAATTACATCTAAGGGTTGAGATAATGTAGCATAGAGATTTTCTACCAAAGTGTATATAATCATCACTTCTTTACACTTGGGTTATTTTTCTGAGCATTTCTCCAATACAACATGTCCCATGTATTTAGAAAGTTTAAAATCATTTTCCACAGTGGGTGGAAAAGTGCTTCTTCTTGAATTTTACCAAACATTTGCCTCTGAAATGGAAAAGGCTGGTGTGCACTGATGTTATGGAATATTTTAATATATATATGGTAATTATTTTTCTCTTAGCAGACCTTGGAAATTCTTCAGTAAATCCAGTGTTTTCCGTTCTCAGGGTCACTCCCAATAAGTTGACCATTTAAACTTTAACATAGAAAGATAGAAGTCGATGTGGAGGGTAGGCAGCAGGTGACGGAGAGCAGCCACATCTGGAAAAGCTGTCCTACAGTTAGTAGTCCTTTTCCTAGTATACCCCACGGTGGGGTTTGTCTCTAAGAAAGAGGAGTTACTTTGATTCATCTGATTGTGATTTTCATAACCAGAGCTAAAAAATGAAATTATAAATGATACATATATACCACTTGTTCTCCTAAGTTTCTATCTCATGGTTTAGAAGTTTTAAAAAATAATATTAGTATTTCCTTTCAAGAGGAAAATAAGGATTATTAAATCACTAGTTTGAAGAGGTATTGAAATGATTATTAAGTGTTAATACTTGCATTATAGTATATCTGTCATTAGTGCAGAGAGAGGGTCCTTTGTAATAAAGGTGGTTGAATAGAAGGTTGTTAAACTGTGTATTGGTAAGTTGTTAGTATTTCAGATATATGAAAAAAATCAAGATACATAAAAAAATCAAGGTTACGATGACAGTAATAGTAGGTGTTTTTAAAAAGAATATTAACTTAACTAGCACTTTTGTTTTACATTTTCTGCATAATTTTTATCTAATTTGAAAGGCATACATTATTTTACTTTATTTTTGCATATATCCATTAGTTTTCTCAAAGTATTAAAATGTCTGTCATGTGAGACGGCTGAGGCCCTTTGTCAAACCTTTCTTAAGATTGATATCCATGGGAACAGAGGCTATATTATGTTGTAATTCTTACTTATGCAAATAATGGTAGAATACTTAAGCGTTTTGGACAAAGTTTCAAGTTTCTGCTGCTGTTAGGTAATAGAGAAAATATTCGAAACTCACTGAGCTCCCAGAGTCTATGGCCAGTTTCGGTGGGTAGATACTTCTCTGAAGTTCCACTCGTTTCCTAGACCTCTTATACATACTTTCAACACACACTTGAGAGAGCTGGCAGGAAAGATTACATTGGTCTTACCCTTCTGGTCTCTAAGGCCACTGAGTAGCTATATTAGTTCTTGTGCCTGGATTTAAGTATTTCATGGCTTTGGGGAGATAATTCCACACTGGAGACCTTTTAATTTTGGTTTTTGTTTTTAATTAATGGAAAGTTTTTTTTTAATTAGGATCTGATTTGTTTTTATAATTTACTTGTCTCCTAATACAAATGAATAGAAATAAACTTGGCTGTGTCAAGTCACATACTTTGATGCAGACACGTGTTGTGTTCCAGCACACATCCCTAGTGCTCCTGTCCCAAGCTGAGAGCCTTTCAGATCTGTAGCTTTTATTTATATGCCAGTATTGTGGAGGATAGTATTTTGTCTTGTGGCTGTAGGAAGAGAAATATTTTGTGTTCCAGAAAGTCCTGCCCTAACCTGAAAATAAAAATATTTCAGTGGCAGGTAATCTCTTAATGAGGGCATTCCTGGCTAGCCCATCTGAAGCCAATCCTGACTTTCTTTCTGATGGGTTTCTGTGGCCTGCGGCTAGATTTCAGTGGAAGCAGTTCAGAAATCTTCATATGCGGTTAAACCAGAGCATGTCATGTTAGGCCCTCTAACACAACTAATGAGACAGCAGGTTAATAGTAGAAAAATTTCAAGTGCCATTCCAAGTTCTTGATTTACTTGTAATCTTATAAAAATATCACTCTGGATTACATGTAAAATAGGTTACTATGTAACTTTTTTGGTAGATGGTAGAATTCTGTTTTAAAGAACACTTTATTGCTAACACGTTAAACATAAAAAGAGATAATTACATTTGAAAAATAAACCTTTCACGAACTTACTAAGCATTAGTATGTTGCAGTATTAGAGATGATTGATTCTTGGTTTATACACAATACAAGAGGAGCTTCATTAAATGTTTCTGCTTAGCTTTTGTCTTTATGGGTACTGATTTTTTTTTTTTTTTTGGAGACATATATATTCCTTGAGATTCCTTTTTACCATTGTCATTTGAGCCTGACAAAGGCAATTTTAGGTAGATGTTTTCATACAGAACTGGTTTATATGACTAGTGTTTCCTCTTGGGTTCTATAAAAGTAACTGATTGTAGAAGCCTAAAAGAAAATGGGGAGAGTCTGTGAATATATCCTACTTCCTTCTTTGCTTCTTGAGTTTTTGGAACATGTATTGACTAGAGGAAGAAGTTTGTGATCTCTTAAGGCAGTGATTTGGGGAACAAATGAAGAATGGAAAAAAAAAGGGAAAAGGGTAAAGAAGCGGCAGTAATAGAATAATGGAGGAGCGTGAGATGTATTGTCTAAATGGACATTGTAAGGCTGTTTGCAAGGTGAGATCAGCCGGTAAATGTGTAGCAAGAGATGCATTCTGTTACGTAACACGGAGCCCGAGAATGATGTCTGCAGCCGGTGAATGCTGTCCACCCAGCTTCTCTCCCCGACTCACTTTTTTCCATCTTAGCATTTTTTGTTCATTCTTTTTCTCATCCATTTTCTTTTTTGTCTCTCTTGTTCACTTCTGTTTCATCAAATTTATCAATCCACCAACATTTCCCCTTTCTCCTGGCATTTTCATTTTCCCTCTGATTATTATATTGCTGCACTAACTTGCACATGTGCCTCCTGTGTGGTTTTCTTTGGTCTATCCCATCATACTGTTGCTGTGTTATTTCCATTTCCTTCAGCCTAGTTCCTCAGAAGAATGCGGAAGTTGTTTTGGGTTTACAGTATTCCACTTGATGATGCCCTTTCTAAAAAAAAAAAATCAAAGTTCATAACCAAAATTTTGTTTTTACTGGCACGGTTAAAATGTCTTCCTTCTTTTATTTCAGAGTTGGCTCTAATTATGTTAGTATAAAATGAAATTGTACATTAACTTTCCCATCATTATGATAGTCAGGTTGTTCCTTGTTTACTAGTAAATCGAAGAGCACAATGATTAAACCACTGGCTGATGAGTTGCTAGCTGTTAGGACTGAATTTCCCACCAGGAGGTTAGAATTTGTTTGAAAATAACTTACTAAGAAAGTGAGATACCAGTTAGGGAATGACAAAATGCGAAGGAGCAGGAAAGGGGAAGAAAAGGTGTGATTTTTAGGGAAAGCTTCTCTTCAAGGATGGCTTTAGTCTAAACCTTCATGAAGGCTCTAGAGTCTGTTTACTTTCAGTGTTTACTTTCAGTGAGTTAGATGTGATGGAATTGGGTAATTTCCTTTTCTTTCCGCTGCACTCCCTCTACTACTACTACTACTACTAGTAGCACTAATAATGCTACTACTACTACTACTACTAGTAGCACTAATAGTGCTGCTACTACTACTACAGTACTAAAATACTAACACAGTAGTAGTAGTAGTAGCAGCATTATTAGTATTTTTGTTATTATTTTGGCTGTAGTCCACTCCATGGATTAGAAAATGAAAGAATATTTTAATTGTGCTTTTGGATAATTGTGACCATTCTTTTGGCAATAAGTAATGACAGTTATTTTCCTTGAGGTGAATTTTTACAAAAATTTTTGCCCCAAACCCATTTAAATAATTAGTTTGTTGGTTGTTCTTTCAAGTGAAAATGGTGTTTCATGAGAAACGTGGCTAGTTCAACTTGCAACAGAAACTATCTCGTTGATGCTGTTCCACTCAGTGCTTCATGAGTCTGTACTATTTCAGCACACACAATAGTAAAATGAATTGCATTTGAATTGATGTATAGTAGGACTAAGATTTTTTATTATTATAGTAAGGGCGTGCTTGGCTAAAACAGGCATTTTGTTTGTTTTAATAAAAGGTGTAGATCAGCGAAGAGTGTAATGACTTGTTTGGTGCTGTGGCATTGATTTGTGCTAAGACACAGGAAATTCTTTCGTCAGTGCTTTTATAACATCTGTGCAAATATTGAGTTGGCAAAGTAGGCAAATAAAATATTAGTATTACTATGAAAATGACTTTGCCCTCCTGGATTCCTGCAAGGCTCCCAGGCATCCTGGGAGTCCATCGAGCTTAATTTTTTTGTGTGTGTGTTTGCTGTGGTTTGAACTCAGGGCCTGTCCTTGCTAGGCAGTCACTATAACCACTGAGCTAAATCCCCAGCCTTCGAGCGTAATTTTAAAACCACTTTTTTAATGCTCACTTGGTATTCTCTATCTTGCTGCCCCTTTTCAGCTAGTGTCCATTCTAATTTTTGTACACGAATTGCAATGACCATTTAATCTAGTCCTTGAGTGATTTTGGAAGGTAGTGCTTGAATGGAAACTTTCTTCAACTTCTTTGGCTACTCCGACTTTTAACAGAGTTCCTTCCTAAAATATCATTAACAGTAGTTTATTTTTGCATGGAAACTGTCCTGTGACAGATACACTCATTCATGCCCAAACTGTAGCTTTCTGAGAGCACCAAATTGATTTTCCCTAATCAATTTGTTTGAGAATTTTAGGGTTTTTATTTTACTAGTATATTCTTTAGTTCTGAGAGGATCAGAATAACGGCTGTCTCACTTTCCAGCTTGGAAATGCTTTACATTTTCAAAGCACTTTCACACGTGTCCTCTCTTCCAGGCCTCACACCAATCCTGTGAGGTCGACAGGGCAGCTTCATCATCTCCACACGGGTGGACCCGGGTTGAGCCAGGAGCAGGGGGTTGCCTAAGGCTACAAAGGGAGTGAGTACAGAAAGCAGAGATGCTGTTATTTTCTGTCTACAGACTCCTCCACTAGTTACTGCTCTCTTTGTTCTCTTGTAACATTTTTAAAGGTATTTCATGTTTTTCTCCCAAGTCTATGCAGCAGGTTTGTGTTATCATTTCATATAGTAAGATGTCTATATAGGCTGCTAAGATGAAAATACCGAGCAATGGAAGAAACAGCAAGTAGTGTAGGAGCTGTGGCCTCAGTGATGGCCCGATGCTGCTCAGAATTCTGATGTCACCATGAAGGTTAACACCTTTTCAACCTGAATAAATACCAGCCAAGATAGGTATGAAATTTTAGCTGCAAGGAGAACTGCAGGAAGCAATTTAAAGCTTACAGCCAATATAAGGCAAAACAATTCAGAGCATAGAGATTTGCTGGGTAATTAAGCATGTTAGAAAGTAAAGTTGACTGACTAATCTATAATCATGTGCTGAGATTAATAATACGAAGGGCTGAAGTACATGGTATGAATTAATTAAAAAGGTTTTGAAGAGTTTCTCATAGCAAAGAGTGTTCGCATGTTATAAAAATCAATTAACCATTCATTTATTCTGTGTCTTTGTGGTATTCATGTTTGTTCAGGAGGCTGGAATTGAACTTCCTAGAATTCACTTTATAAAGTAGACTTTTAAAACCTTATTTCCCTTAATGTTTTGGAGAATATTTTAAAAACTCTGAAAATGATAGTGAATAACAAATATCCATGTATCTATGATCCAATTTTATCAAATTTTAATATTTTACTTCTTTGCTTCTTTCCTTAAACAAATAAAATATAGTTAAACTTCCTATTTATCTTTTCCTGAGGCTGTGCTTACCTTATTATGCGCTGACCTTAGTGAAGGATGGTTAATTGTTACTCTGAATGTATTGCTGAGTTTTACATAATGCAAGTTTTTATAATTTGGTACATATATTTGTATTTGTACATATATATTACTTTCATGTGTTAATACTTCATACAATTTGCCACCATTTTGTATTTCTTTTACGGTTTTTCCTTCAACATTGCTTCTGAGTTTATCCATTTAGCCATATGTAATTCTGATCTTTATATTCAATATGTACTGTGCATTAACGAGTATACTGTGATTCATGTATATATTCTACTATTGAAAGCTACTTAAGTTGTTTCCAGTTTTTGGTATAAGAACAGATCTCACCAGAAGCATCAATATATATATAATTCCTTGTGCGCAAGAACAAGTTTCTTTAGGGAATACACCTGTAAGTAGAAATGCCAGGTCTGTGGTTTATGCTTCTTCAATTTAAATAAATATTGGCAAATTGTTTTCAAAAGTATTTTTGCTGTTTTACACATATCATAAGAATGGTTCAGTTTCAACTCATCTCACCAAACTCAATATTGTTAACTTGCAAATTTTTGCCTATGTAAAAATCGTCTCCTGAAGAGTTACTGCACATCTCCCTAATTTTACTGAGGCTGAACATCTTTTCACATGCCTTTTGACTGTTTTCATTCTGTGAAGCATTTGTTTCCGTCTTCCTTTTTCTAGTTAAGTTTTAAAAAAAAAAACTGATTTGTAGGTGTCCTTTTGTAGTCTTGGTAATAATCATCCAGTAGTCACAAGTATTAAAAATAGCCTAGTCTTGGCTTAATTATGCTTTGTGTTTTCTGTAAAAATTTTATTTTCATTGTAGCAGTTGTAGCAGTCTTTGTATGTTTGTTTGTGTTTGTTAGACGTAAGATTATTTTTTGGTTAAGAGAGTTTCTTACTCCTATGTTACAAAGCTACATTCTGTATTTTGCTTTTTCACATTTAGGTCTAATCCATGTGGAATTCAGGTGGCAAGTGAGCAAGAATTAGAGTGACATTATAGATCAGTGTGGGAAGATGTGGAAAAACATAAATCTCCATGTACCTAGTGTGAGGTAGTGAGTTACTTTCTCTCCCTTTTCTGCCACTTACCTGAAATGCCACCTCTGTCTCATGGTGAGTCAGAGTCGTATCTCTGTTATGACTGTTAGTCTACCTGTTCATCTCTGCTCCAATGTCATATTGTTTTAATAATGATAGCTTCAATATCTGGTGGGAGAAAGTTTCTGCATTGTGTTTTATACTTCTTTTCCAAAGTTGTCTTTGGTATTCTTGGATGTTTGCACTATTAAGTGAATTTCATTATTAGATTATCAACATTTATAAAAGATTCTTTTTGGAATTACTTTTAAATTGGTATGTTAATTGCCCTAAATTTGGTGTTTTTATCATATGCATTCTTCCCATATGTGAGTATGGCCTAACTTTTCATTACATAGAACTGATATTTTATGATTTTCTCCATAATGTGATCATATATATTTCCCTCAGTACCATATTTTTGTGTTGTTGCTCTCATATATCATCTTCTTTTGAAATACTGAATTCCTTGTTACTTGTATATAGCTTTTGTTTACTATTCTTTAAGTCAGTTACTTTTAAAATTCTTTTTTCCTAAGAATTTCCTATAGATTTTAGTGGAATTTTCTATTTGAGCAGTCATCATAACATATACAGATCAGGGTAATGCTTTCAATTTCTCTACTTTTAATTATTTGGTAGTCTTGTGGTATTATGATCTTCAGTGCAGTATAAATAGCACCAGTGTATCATGACTAAAGTTTTAGGCTCCTGAGATATATTCTTTATTTGCATTTCCACTGGTTATTTTTTATGTGACTTGACTGGGTTAAACATTGTTTCTCTGTATCTGTGAGAGTGTTTATGGATGAAATTAGCATTTGAAATGGTAAATGGAGTAAGCAAATGGCTCTCCCCAGTGGGATAGGACATCATCCAGTCTGTTGAAGGACTCAATAGAACAAAAAGCTGGAGGAAGACAGAATTCATTCTCTGCCTGTTGATGGGGAACATCAATCTTTTCCTGCCCTCAGTGCTCCTGGTTTTCAGGCCTTCCAACTCAGACTGAAATCTACACCACCAGCTCCCACTCTCGGACCATTAAACTACACTGCAGCCTTGACCGGGGCCAGACTGTGATGGAAGATCATGGAATTTAACTTCCATAATCATATGAGCCACTATTTTAAAAAACGTGTGTGTGTATGCACGAGTATGTACTTACTGTCGATCTACTATCGTCTCTTATTAGTTGTCTTCATCTACAGAGCTCTACTACAGAAGGCTTTTTATTTGGAATGAATATTTAGCAAAATGCTTTTTGTCATTTACTAAGCTAATGAATATATTTTCTGATTTTGAAACATCTTGGAATTACATCTGTCTTCTATACTTTCAAATCTTTTGAAATTTTTATGAAATATCTAGGACATCATCAAATTTGTTTTAAAACCCTAACTCTGGGCTTTCTGTCTAGCTGACAATCAATATTTTACAATTCATCTTTTATATCTTTTATAGCTCATACTTTGTAATCCATATAAAGTAAATTATAAATCGAGGCTCAAATCTAACTTGACAATTCATTTCCTTTGTGCACCAGTGCTGTTTTAGTGTGATGGGGTGTAGCACGGTAAAACTGAAAAAAATGTATAATTCTGCCACAATACTTTAGTGGAAATTGCAGATATACAGTAAACATGAAATTTTACTCTGTAAATTAGATTGCAATATATTTTATGAAATATCTTTTCCCATTAACCATTTATTGACCTTTGAGTAAACAAAATAATATTGCCATTGAGTGACTTCTTCTAGAACTCCTAGATCCCTTACTTATATAAGGTTTTCCATTAAGTGTTAGAGAAAGGTTTTCAAATTAAATGTTATAAAACCGCAAATACATGTTTAAAACATGATTAAATTTTTATTACATAAAGCAGAAAAATTAGTGGTACTGTTTAATGTGATTCAACTGATCAGTGGTTTCAGATCATAGAATATTGATAGCCAAGGCAAAAAAGAAAACTAAATTAAATTATATGTGATTTCATTGTTTCATAAGAGAAAATAGATGATGAAAGTTTAATAAAAATATGCAAGAATAAAGATTCAATTAATTTGAATAATAAGAACCGTGGGACTAATTTTTGTGTTGAGTTACCTCTGTTGACTTAAAATTTATGCAGTGGCAAAACAACTCAAATGAATGCAAAAATACCTAGAACATTTCTTTAGAATTTGGGATCTGGGCTTTACTTCCAGAGATTCTAGCTCTTTAGGACTAGGGTAGGCATGAAAATCAGCATATTGTACACTGCAAGTGGTCTTGTGAATTCACTTTCAGAAATAGTGCATTAAACAAAAAAAAATGTAGTTTTAATGTGTTTAGGTCAGTATTTCAAACTTTATAAATAGGCTTTTAAAATTTTCAGTAGTCTGGTATTTCAAAGTACAGAAAGTTAGAAATTTTTGTATAAAATAATTTGTGACAGTTAACAGCTAAACAGCTAAACCCAAGAATTATAGCATGTTTTAGTAGTTGATTTCATAAGAGTGCAGTTTTTTCTTCTCTAGCCCAGTACTCTTACATTTTTAAGTATTTGCATGACCTCCTTCCATTTCACTAGTTTTATTAGCTCAACGTAAATGACTTTAATTTGTATAGATATTCTAAGTAAGTATGTATTTCAGTTTTTAAGTAGAACTCTAGGATTTTTCCTTTAATATTCATTATTTTGTATTAGAAGAGACAGGGCCTTTATTTCCAAGATTTATTACACTTTTGCAATAACTGACTTTAGCCAAGGGCCCAGATTTCAGAATTGTTCATAGGAAAGCAATTTCCACTGTTGTCATTGCTAACCAAGTCAGTGACTTTGACACACATCGTGCTGGCCTTCAACCGGTCAGCCTGAAATAATTAACCAGAAACAACAATTATTTTAATAACTGATTGAATTCCGTCCTTACAGGTTATAAACTGGGTTAATTGAAGATCTTTCAGCAGTAGAGAATTTTAGCAAGTTTTGTTGGGTTGATGAGAATGTCTCTGCTCTAGCCTTGGGCATTTCTATGATTTCTCTTAACACTATATGAGGAACATTTTATTTATGTTGCCTGAGGTTTATTGGTGTAATTCTCCTTAACACTGCAATGACAACAAGTGCTAATTTTACATCTTTGTTTAATTAAATGTAGCAGAGGTAGCACAGGTACATGCATTCTTGATTTGTAGCTCTTTCAAGAGCAAAACATTTATTCTCATAAGAAATGTGACATTTATAAGGATTGAAATGCTGATAAGCATGTGCACAGAAATTGGTAAGACTTGTAAAACGTTAGTTTACCTGGCCTGGTTGACATATTTGCAAGAAAACTTTAGAATAGGAGCAAAGACTTAGTTTTTAGCCTGCAGCATTTGTTTATATTGTGGTGATTATTTACTAATTCCTAGATGCTAGGCCACACAAGTTACACATAGGGAGAAAGTGAATAAAGAGAGAAAATTTGTATTATTGCGTTTACAAAGTCCAGTGGGTTTTACTACTTGTTGAGTGACAAAAGGTGATGCATTTTCTGTAGCTCATTAGCTTTTGAAAAGCAAGGACCTAAAAAGTACACCTGCTGTGGAGCATTGTCAAGTCCTCCCCTCAAGTGAGTGATGACCTTCAATTGCTACTGGATTTAAAATTTCTAAGACTGTTAAATTTATTTTTTGTATTAAAATTTCTAGACTATATGGGAAAGGCTGCTAGTTACTTCATCTTTAATAGCTTTTCCTCCTCATATTAGAATTTCATTCCTAGTGATTATTCTTCAGCTTCACAATTTTGGTTAATGAGTAATTAATTTGCAGCAATAGTTTTGTTATTTATAAAAGGAGGAAGTAAAGGAGGCGCCATAATTTGGTGACACCTCTCTTCCTGACCCATGGATTTGTGAGTCGTACTCAGTGCTGCTGTCCCCTTGCTCCTTCCCTCCCAGAACGCCTGGTCTCCTCCTCCAGCCTCTCTGCTCTCCTGGGGGCCAGCTGCTTCAGGAAAAGCTGAGCCCACCTAAGCTCTGTGAGTGGTCTTGATTTGTTTAAGGCCAACACCATCTTTCCTACCCTTGACTGTGTCATGAGAAAAGTGTCAGGTGACCCACTTAAATTGACTGATGTCAGCAGTGGGGAGGCTGGTGCCTTCTTGAACAGGTGCGGCTCTCTTCTCCAGGGAGGGCTTCTGGATTGTCTTTCGCTTCTGCTGGGCTCTTGGCCCAACACCCAAAGGAAAACTAGCTTTGATAGAGAATTATGGTAGAGTGCAGAGAATCCATTCCCAACCAGAACAGTTTAAGTGGTTGTGTGTGTGTGTGTGTGTGTGTGTGTGTGTGTACATAAGAGAATGTCAGATAAGAATGTTCATCTGCATTATTTTCTCCAGAAAATTATAAAGCAAATTTAGACTGTGCCATTTGATGTTTTACTTCAAATATCTAAAGAACTAGATTATCTTTGTGCATATGATAAAATAGCTTTCTTTTCTTCTTTTCTTTTGCCCTTCAAAAAATTCCTGCTTTTTTATGTGAAAGACTTCAAAATGATTGTGATTGACTGGATATTTTAGCCATAAAACCAAGCCTTCTGAAGTTGAAGGATTTATTGCCTAAAATGGTGTTCTTTTGATTATATAGTTAGTTTTCTAATATTTGCATTTTTTAGTGCATCATGTGATATAATTGGACTTCTCATTTTTTACCCAGATATTACAACTCAAGAAACAATCTTCTCACATATTCTAATTTATTATAAATTGTATACTCTAAATATCAAAATTCAGAGCAAGTTTTAAATGTGGACCTCATTTTGAACTATTTCTTCTTTTCCTAGAGAAGAAAAAAACACAGATACAGTTACTCCTTCACATATTTTCCTGATATCCACCTCGATAGGCAACATTTTAAAACAGTACTCTTAAAGGAAGAATATCTCAAAGTGCAGCTGCTTGGAACCTCATGGGAGGAAGGTGAGATGACAAAATTGGTGATGTGTGACTCCCTATTGTAGTAACAGAGGAAATAATTGCAGCAAAGTCTTCACAGGGATATGAAGGTGAAGTGCAATTTTCCAAGAGAGTCAAGATGTGTTGGTGAAAGAGCAAGAGAGAGATGGTCGTAGGGAAATATTATTTTAGCTACATATTCTGTCTGTATATGACTTAACAAGTATGAATTTCAAGAGGACAATACAAAGGAAATTATAGTAATCAAAATAGAAAATGATTAAGAGATGGGAGAAAATTTCAGCTGAAAGGAAGTGTAAAGATTACAAATTCTAACAGTCTGGTTGACGAGTTGATGAGCACATTTACAGATGAGAAATGAAAGAATAACAAAAGAATGACTTGTGCACAAAGAATAAAAGAATGATTTTGTGTAAGAGCCAGCGTTAGGTTTTTATTAGAAAGAACAAACGTAGAATGTGAGCAGAGAATTTCCTGAAGAAGAAAAGTGATATTTTGCCAGTTTCCTTCTGAGGCTTTGCCGAAGAGTGACATAGTTTCTTTTACTATCTATTTGTGAGTGGTCTGATGCTTTTTGGAATCTAACCTTTCTTCTATTGCAGAAGGAAGTAAGATGAAAATTCAAGGAGAGGGAATGTATGTTGTTTCTGAAGTTAGAAGAAGTGAATGCCTCCCATATTTTGCCTGTTGTGTGTAATAAAGTTGATCTTGTGGAGTAAAAATGACTTCAAATACGCTAGAATATCTTAAAATTTCTATTTGGGAGAAAGAACTGTTACCAATTTGGTAGCCATATTAAATGTGTTAACTCTAGAAAAGGACTAGATTTTGGGTTTGAAGCTTCAGATTCCAGCCCAGATCTGTTATTTAGTGGCTCTTTTATTTTGAGCAAGTTGCTTAAATTCTTCAGGGAGAAGGAAGTGGTCATAAGATATACATAGGAGACTTAGCAAGGAGTAGGATAGAGGAAATTGTACCATGTTTTTTTTTTCCTGCTGCACTTGTAAGGTCTCTGTGGGGACAAGTACATGCGTGTTTAACCAACCACCGGTGAACACAAAGCTAATGTATAGTGGGTCTGAACACCCAGATGAAAGAGTGGGGTTTGTACTCAGCTCAGAGCGGATATTTAGAAGTGGGAATGCAAGCCCAGTGTGGCCAGAACTTCCGTTTGTTCTTATTTGTGTTTATAAGGGAAGACTGAAATTCTTGTTTTTATGAAGTTTTCCATTTATACTTACAAGCAAATTCATTTAAAAAAAAAAAAAAAACTTTGCTATACTGCCATGGGCTAAACAAAATGTGTCTTTGAGCCAGATCTGGCTTATGGGTGTAGTTTGGATTTCTACTTTGGTCCCTTTCTTAGATGTATATTGTGCTGTGGATAATCTTCCTGATATTGTACTAGACTTTGTTTAAATGTTGAACAATGTGCTGAGAAGTTACTGACATTCTGTATTTTATGCAGGGGAGATTTAACCTTTACATAAATTTGCAAAAAATTATCATTCGTTGTATTAAAAATGACATTTCTAACAGTATGTGTGTTATTAACCACGGGAAAAACTATAAAGGAAGATTAATGTTATTTCTTGAATTTCAGTGAATTATTACAATAAACCTTGTTTTTACTTTTTCTTCAATGTTTCATAGTTTTCTAAATATGCAAAAAAGAAAAAAAAACCCCAAGAAAACAATCAAACCAACAAAGCACCTTTGGAAATGATTGTGGATACGCAAAAGTGAGATGAAGATATTTTATTTAAAAAGTTGTCGTCAAAATAAAATCATTAGCTACTTGTGTAATTTAATTCTTTTGTACTTTTAGAATAATATTTTTCTATCCTCATGGTTAACAGTGTTAGCTACTGATGATATGTTTTTGAGATATGGGTACTTACATAACTATAGTTTTTATGATTCAAGTATTTTGCAGTTTGTATTTTTCCTCCTAGTTTTGGCCATGGAATTTCATATTAATAATAAATAAGTCTGATTATACGGTCACTTTTTTGGTTTTAGGGAAAACTCTTTAAGTAGAGGAAGTATCCAAAGTTTGATTAAAATTACTTTTGTAGTTGTTAGGTTTGTGGTTGGGATGTGATCAAAAAAGAGTCAAATTATAGGTTACTGGTTCTGGGCATGATGTAATCCAAAAATAGGAGTGGATTAATCCAATTAGGAGAAAGAGTTAATTACTGAGCAGTTGAAGTATATCTAAAATAATACTACAAATTAGTACCTAACTATGATGGGTCATGGCAATCCAAAATTACGGTGGGGAAGATGAAGAAGAAGACATTGTAAAAAAGAGATGAAAATATGTAGAGTGCAAAGGTCAGGTGGGTATGCTGGCGCAAGGTAAGATAAAAGGACTGCTCTGAGGAGCAGTCTTGTACAGAATAGCTGAACAGTGTTAATGGCTCAGGCAGAGATCCACAAACATTTATGGCTGAAATCTCTGAGCTCCCTCACATACTTTTTCTCCTTGAGCTATGCTTCTGCTCATATCAGGACTTTCCTGGTTCTTCCACCGCAGGGTGTTCTCTTGCTGCTAGGTCTTTACATACCTAATACTTCTCATGTAATTCCAATTTTTCCATTGTCCCTAACCCCTCTAGAGTTTTCCATCCCCTGTATGAGTGGTCCTTACTCTTTAGTAGGTCTCACTATAGAGTTCTTTGCTGACTTCCTCCACTCAGCCTTTCCTGGAATTGATTACTACTCTCTTTTTAGCTCCTGCACTTAATGATCTCTCGGTCGCTCTTCTCTTCCACCATACTGAATGGGTTTACCATATCCATTCCTCCTTATTTTGTTTCAGCTGACTCTGTGTTGGGTCCTCATTCTCTCACTGGAGCGATGGGATTATCCCCTAAAGTGATTTTTCTAACCATAGTCTTCCCTTTCCAGAATTTTAGATATTTTTCATAAAGTATAATAGAAAATATCACTCTATTCAAAGTTATCATTAAATATGTAATTTCTACTTGATTAATTAGACCAAAATGAGGTTTCAGTCTCTTGTCCAAATCTTTTGATCCCTCTTCAGTGTAACAGTTCTGTGAGGCCCCACATCAAACCTCCTGCTACTTCTGCTCTTTCTTTCAGGCACGGCTCATGGCATTCCCACCTTCTGGATTTACTTTCCATCCCCACTAATTTTTTTCTGTCTGTTGTTATAGAGTGCTGTTTCTTCCATTCTGCCATGATATGGTGCCCCCCCATCACATTTATAACTTCACATAGAAAAGACATGTAGAGTACAACTTTTCCACTATTCTAAAGCGCAATTACTTAAGAGCACTGATTCTGGAATTAAACTTCTTGATTTCCAGTCCATTTCTACTTAGTCTGTGTGCTCAGACATGTTATGTAACTTCTCTTTGCCTTAGCCTTTCTCATCTGCAAAAAAGGTAGTAAGGCCTAGTTAATGTTGTCACCTGGATGAAATGCAGGAATCCATGTTGGGCAGTATCTGGCACATAGTAATTGTTTAGTAAATGTTGCATTTTTAATAGGTTAACAAAATGATAAGCATTTTATTGCAGTAATTGGAGTGATTTTTTTCCATAAGTCAGCATATATGGTAACAAACAAAAAGAAAGCAAAAAGAAAGAAAGAAACTCATTGTTATGGCTTGTGTCTAGATGTCCCCCTAAAGCCTCATACAGTCATAGAGGGAGCTTTTCAAAGGTGGCTGGATTGAGGGTGTGTGATACTAGGATCAAGGATTCAGTGCTGGAATTGATTCACGGAAAATGATAAGGTGGGTAGCCTGGATAAAATATAAGAGACAGAAAGTGGGCTGCTATTGTTACTGTTGCTTGTTCTCTTGCTGCTTGCTGCTTTTTGTCTTCTGCCTGCCATGAACTTTTTCTCCCCTGTGATGTCCCTCTGCCCTGCCACCCTGCCTTGGAGCCAGCCTGCTATTAACTGAAACCTCTACAAACTGTGATCTCAGTAAACCTTTCCTCCTTTAACTTTGGGTGTTGGGTATTTTGTCTCAGCAATGAGAAAAGTAACCAAGACAGTCATTATCAAGAATATAAATTACTTACTTGAATAAAGATAGTGAATCGGTAAGTCAAGGCAATCTTCCCTCCATTTAGGGTGTTGGTATTAAGACAATAAACATAGAACAATTTTCAGCTAGTTGTGATTCATTTTCTCTTGGGCTACAAATCATAGTAAGAATAGCTATGTTTTTTCTTTGCTGAATTATCAGGTTCCCTGGGGTCAAGATCTGTTCTTATTTCTCCCCTTTCAAACTTTTGAAACTTTTTCTTTCATAAAGCTCCACTAGTGATAATGCATTTTCTTTTTTATTTATTTTCGATACTGAAGACTGAACTTAGGACCTTGTGCACGCTATGCATATGGCCCTAGATAGTGCCTTTCTAATTGTAGCTTAGTCTGTCTACATAACTGTGCTCCTCAGGAATAACAATCTGTTTGGTAGTAATTGTCTCAAAGAACATATTCAAAAACAAAGATGAGAACAAAATGAAGAATTCATCTTGAAAATGTGACTTCCATTTAAACCATTTGAAATGTGCCATATGGAGCATGTCTGTCTGGACGGAAGCAGTGGTCATTCTTGTGCTGAGTGAGTTAAATGTCGAAACATTGCCTGCGGTGATGTCAGTCAGGGACTCTGTAATTATATCCAGTTTTCTGATGGATTTGGAACAGTGAGAGCATCCTAAAGCAGAGACTATGGATACCATGGTTATCTTGTTTTCTTTTTCCTTCTCTAGTAGAATTGGCATCACTTTTCTCCCTCTTCCTTCCCCTGCCTCTGAGATGGGCAGCAGCTGGGACAACTTCAGGCTACACAGCTACATAGCATACTTTGTTCTGTGCTGTGTGTTGTAAAATATTTGTGTCAGGGATTTGGGGCTCAAAAGTGACAGAAATCCAAATTAAACTAGAATAAGTAAATGTATCAAGACATCACAAATCAGTTGACTGGTCTTTTGCTCAATTAGGATAGAAATCATGAGTCAGTGAAATGTAGTGCTTGATGTTAGTGGCTCTGGGCTTTGAGCGCAAAGGCTTTGAGCTTAGTGTTACAGTTCTTAGTGTTATGGGTCCTGGTGGCCCTTAGCTACCCCTGTCACCTCCTTAGCAGCTGAGGCTTGTAGCCCTGTTGGCTATCCAGAGCTCTTCTAGAAGCTTCCATTGCCTCTATGGGGCTCTCTGGAGGTTTCCACCATTTGCTGGTCTCTTCAAGGTGTTGCTGGTCTCTGGAACTCTCCAGTGCTAGTGGCTGATGCAAGGAGTGTGAGGGAGTACCGTACATGGTGTCCTGCATTTCACAGACCTGTTTGAGGACTGTTAGAGTAATGACAGAGTGGAGAGGGTCATCCTGAGTGGCTGCAGGGCCGAGTTACCTGGGATAGGTCTGGGTTTTAGGCCTGCTGCAGCCCTGGCAAATATCTCCTGGAGCGGGCAGGTGACAACATGGCTGACACGACAGCAGCTTTGGTGATCTTTGGGAAAAGCTGCTGCTTTGATTGCCAGCTCCATCATTTGGCTAAAAATGGAGGGGCTGATGTCCTGACTGCTGATGCCTTTGAGGATTCTCTAGGCGGGCCGGCCATGGTGATCATGGCCCACTGGGTTTGAGGCCCTTGGCGATACCAGCCCTGGGCCCTGGTCCCTCCCGGATCTTTGCCCTGTCACGTGCAGTTTACTCTCTGCTCCGCACAGGGGCAGTGGCGGCATGTGGAGCTGCTTGAGCAGAGCCCAGGTTCCTGTTGGCACAGCCCGGAGGGCAGCGGTGGAAGCAGCCCCCAAAGTGACGGGAAGACCCTGTGCCTGGAGGAGGCGAGGAAGTGAGGGGGAGAGTGTGGACGACTGGCAGTCAGGTCATGCCCCCTTCTGACGTTCAGAGGGAGAACGGAAGTGTTGGGCCCCCTTTCTTTCTGTCTCAAAGGAATGGATTAGCGTATTGGAGGACATTTTGTTGATTCAGAAACTGCTCTGGTGCCCCCATAACCACGTCACATTTCGCACATCTCCCTCTTTGCCCTGTCCTTGTTTGTCAGCTATGCTCCTCTG
Source organism: Hystrix cristata (assembly GCA_004026905.1). Lineage (NCBI taxonomy): Eukaryota > Metazoa > Chordata > Mammalia > Rodentia > Hystricidae > Hystrix > Hystrix cristata. The sequence goes on along the minus strand of PVJO010000500.1, from coordinate 168,138 downwards.
TGTACTTTGTTTCTCTTTCTCCTACATGGAGCTAGATTCAGAGCGCACATGGTAGCAGATACTTGCAGACATACTTTGTCTTAGATAATGAAGATAGTGAACATCTATAAAATACCTGGGTATAACTTCACTTGACTTTTCTTTGATCTTCCAGGCAGCCTTTGGCTCAGCCACTGCAGACAGATGGAAATGCATGGGTTTTTGATTGACTATGACCTTGGCATAGAATCTAGGTATTGAAATTCCTACCAGAACACATGAAGTGAGAGGAATAGTCCTCCAGTGTGAGAGCAGAAGATGCGAAGGGCACTGGGGAGACACAAAGCACTGGTGTCCTATCCTGTTCATTAATCTGACATGGCATTGTCCTTTGCGTTTAGTCTTGCTCTTCAACCTTTCTCCACTTTGTGTAATAGTTATATTTCTTAGAGTTGGGTTTTTAACACTTCTTTACCCACTCAGATGTGTATTAAAGTATTTACATTTCTGTGATGGCAGAAATAACACAAAATTGAGCAAAATTTGCTTGCTTTATGAAGGGTACTTTATGTAGTATTGTTTTATAAAATGGAATAACTTCTTAGATTAGTGTCCTAAGTCCTGATTTATCATTGTAATTTTCCAAAAAAGGGGAGGAGAAAAAGATCTGTTTCAGTATAATGGAATAAAGATTGGGGATAAGAATGGTAAGGATGATTTGATGTTGAACTCAGTTTCATTCATGATGTAGAAAGGTATGAACAGCATTTACATCTTTGCTCTTTCCCATGTGAACAGGGCTTGCATCCTGCTTTCTTATTGTAAGGCCACCCAGAAGCACATAGGCCAGGATTTTCCCACCCTGTTTTGAAATGTTTCTGTCTAGTATTTCTGTTCTTCTTAACAACGTCTTTGAGCAATTTCTGTCAGAACATCCCTGAGGATTAAATAAAAAAACCTCCAAAAACCCTGAGTTTTTGTTCTGAACTTTATTGAAGTATACTTGACAATTTAAAAATTATGTGTATTTATACAGTCTGCCAAATGCTGTTTTGATACATGTAACATTGTAAAATGATGACCATATCAAGTTAATTTATGTTTCCATCATATCATGTAGTTTAAAAAAATTGTAGTAGGAACGTTTCAGATTTACTCTATTGGCAAATTTCAAGTGTACAGTGCATTATTGCTCACTATAGTCACCATGCTGGGCATTAGCTCTCTGGAACTGATTCATCTTTCGTAACGGACTCTTCGTAGCCTTTGATCAGCGTTTCTCAATTTCATCTCCTTCCTACCCGATGATAACATACTTCACCATTCTTTTTCTGCCTCATAAAATTTCCCCAGACCATTTAACTTTTCTTTTTACCTTATTCGATGATCTTAAGAAATGATTACCTTTTATTCCCTATATCTAACAGTATTCCCTGTCCCTGATAAAACCAATATACAGAGCTGTTACCCTTTCTCATATGGTCTTTTCAGGCTTACATAGTTCATTTTGCCTTACCTATCAGGCTTTTGCAAGGGGAAGGAGGCAGCGATGGGAAGGACTTACTCTTGTACATAGCCCACTCACTTCTTTTGTCATTATCTGACTTCTGTCCTGCCACTCCACTGAAATGGTTGCCTTTGAAACTCACAAATCGTTAGGTTTAGTGGCTTTTCCCACTCCTTTTCTTCACGAATTCTCTATAATATTTACATTATTGTCCAGCATTTTCTTCATAAGTTCTTCTTGGCTTCGGGTTCCCTATTCTCCCTCCCTCCCTCTCCTCCAATGTAGTGATGCTTACATTTTTTGCTTAAAGTTACTCTCCCTCATCAGTGCCTCACCAGACCTCTTCTGTTTGATTTTGATTAATGTGATGTAACCTCCTGGACATTGGAGAAATATTTTGAATTCATTATCTTTTCTTTTCTCTTTCTTTTTTGTATCCTTTTATTTTCCCAGTTATGTCAGTTCCGAAATATATTACAAATAATTTCAGATACAAGAATTATTATATATATATTATGTTAAACACACAAAATAAGCAACATAATAAAAATTGTGTTTCTGTGTATGTGTGTATGAGGACTATAACAAAACAATAATCTCTAAACCCACTTAGGAACACACAAATTGTCCAAGATCCAGACCATTTGTGTGTTCCAAATTTCTGTTTATAATTTCTATAACTTCAGTTTTGGATTTGTTTCAAATCCTCCTCCCCAAGTTTTTCTCCTTGCCCCTTATTATGCTTTAAACCTATATGTTTTCTGCTAAGCTGCTGATCATATGACCTTGGTCAAAAACCTTCTTATGTTCCTCATTAATTATAGAATTAATAGACTGAGACAAATATTCAACACCTTGTTGATTTGGCTTAGCCTGTGATTCCAGCCCTATTTTCTACTTTGGTCATTGAATTGCTCCATGATTCAAGCCCAAAATGTATTCCTTTTCTCTTTCCTTTCTTTCTTCAATTTTTCTTCCTTTTTTTAAAATATAAATTTATTGGTACATTTTAGATAAGCATAATGATCACATTATGGGAATTTTGTAATTGTACATGATATATTTTGATTTTATATTTTTTCCTTTTTCCCTCCCCTCCCTTTGACTTTTTCTCACCTCATTATTTACAACAGCTTTGTTTCCATTTTTTCCGATTTTTCTTTTTTCCTTTCCTTTCCCCCCTTCCTTCCCCAGTTCCCCTTCCCCTTTTAACACTTTCTTTCTTTTTCACAGTATCTATTATACATTTTGATCCTTGTTTACACTCCCAGTTTCTCATACCAGAGAAACAATGTGATATTTACTTATACGTGTCCGATTTATTTCACTTAAGAGTATGTTCTTGAGGTGCATCCATTTACCTAGAGATATCTCAAGTTTATCGTTTTTATGACTGCACAGTACTCCACTGTATTAAAAAAAATCTTCTTTATGCATTCATCAGTTGTTAGACATTTGGGCTGTTTTCAAAATTTAGCTATTATGAACTGCGCTGCTATAAGCATAAGCGTGCATATGTCCCTGTGCTATGATGCTTTTAATTCTTTTGGGAAAATACCAAGAAGGGAAATACCTGGATCAAATGGAATCTCTAGTTGTAGTTTTTTGAGGAATCTCCACACTGATTTCCACAGTGGTTGCACCAGTCTACACTCCCACTAACAATGGAGGAGGGTTCCTTTTTCCCTACAGGCCCAATGACATTTGTTATTGGTTGATTTTGTGATAATAGCCATTCTTGGTGGCGCAAGATGGAATCTCAGCGTTGTTTTAACTTGCATCTCTCAAATGACCAGTGATGTTGAACATTTTTAAAATATATTTATTTGCTGTTTGTACTTCTTCATTTGAGAAGTGTCTATTCATTTCAGATGCCCATTTTTGGACTGAGTCTTTAAATTCGGGGAGTCTGATTCTTTTAAGTTCTTTGTATATTATAGAAGAAATCAGACAGTTTCTACAATTAAATGAAAATGCCATTACAGCATACTGGAACTTATGGAACACATTGAAAGCAGTGCTACAAGGGAAATTCATCGTGGTAAATTCCCACATCAGGAAAACAGTGAGCTCAAATAAACAACCTAATGTTGAACCTCAAACTTCTAAAGAAAGAAGAACAAGTCAAGTCCAAAAGCTTGCCCAAGAAATTACAAAGATCAGAGACGATATTAATTCAACTGAGAGTAAGAAGACAATACAAAGAATCAACAAGGAGTTGGTTCTTTGAAAGACTAGGTACAATTGACAAACCTCTAACCAATCTTATTTTAAAAAAGGAAAGAAAAGACTCAGATCCATGCAATTAAAAATGAAAAGGTTGAAATTACAATAGATCCTGCAGAAATCCAGAAGGTCATCGATACCTACTTTGAGAACCTATCTTCAAACAAGATGGAAAACACTGAAGAAATGGACACATTCCTAGATACATATGAACTACCAAAGCTGAATCAAGAAGTTGTAAAAATTCTGCAACCCAGTATCAGTCAATTAAATTGAAGAGGTAGTTAAAAACCTACCAATAGAGAAAAGTCCAGCTCCTGACAGATTCACGGCTGAATTCTACAAGAAATTCAGAGATCTAGGGCTACTATTCTTCCTTTTTCTGAACAAATCATTGCTGTCTTCTTTCCGTATCTTTGATGCTGTAGTTCTACATTGAGCTGCACCCTGGGATGCCATCTTATCCCTTTTGATTAAAACCTTTCCATACTTTAGGGACCATCTGAAATGCCTTCGTGTTTAGGCAGACCAGTCACATGTAGTTTCATCCCTCTGAACTCTTGTCGCAGTCTCTCTGGCATTTCCTAGAGGTTTAAAAATGTTTCTTGTATTATGGACTTTGTGGGATTGCACAAAGTCTTGTAAATAAGCCTAATAATTATTTGTGAAATGAAGTGGAGGACAGATAACTGAACCTGAATATATTCTTTATTTAGAAAGAAATACATACTTTCTGATTAGTTTAAGTTTCTTATTCTTCCTTTTCCTTTTTTCTTTTTTTCTTTTTTTTGGTGCTGGGGATTGAAGTCAGGAGCACTCTAACCATTTCCTTTCAAGGTAGGTCTGTCAGTGATTGCGAACCTTTTAGACCTTTCAGTGGTACGGTCTGCTGATTCACCACCTCTGGTCTAGGTCTAGGTAAGACCAGAAGCCATATCTGTATCTGCACTATTTTATGAAAGATGAAACACAACATTCTAAAGCTGTAGCATTATTTTTCATTTGAATAGGGTTCCATATCTCACTCTAAGAAAAAGGTTGCTCTTTGTATGTGTGAAGCTGTCTCGATTCAGTACACTATTATCATGGTCCAAAGGAGGTTTTTTCTTTTAATACCTTCTCTTAAAGAACAATTTTATAATTAAAAGTGTGGTTGCAGTATTTCCTGTATTTGAGTTAGTGAAAGTAGAAAAGAAAATACACTTCAAATGTGTAGTGCTTAAAAATATGTAAGGTATAGAAAAAGGAAACAATTTCCTCCCTATGGTGATGAGAAGACACCGTAATGGGGTTACTAACAAAGTGTGTAGATAGTCCTTAGAATTTTGTAAAAATTGACACATCTATGAATGTTCTTGAAAAGACGTCTACCTAGAAACATCGAGTTGATTAGATGGATATTCCAAATTTTTCTAGTGTGTAGTTTACATGTGAAACAAACCCAGTTTCATAACTTCAAACTGATAGTCAAGTAATTGTGTTGGAAGTGTGCTCCATCTTTAAAAAAGAACTTTCTAATGTTTAAGCAAACATGCCATCTAACTCTTTACTAATCTTCACACCGTGCATCTCCTAAGGAAATTCTGTGGCTGGAGTAATTTTTTTTAAGTTAGTATCTGGAGTCCAAGAAATAAAAATCAAAGTCTCATTCAAAAAGTGATGCGAGGAGTTATGTGAAGAAAGTCTAAAGGGAAAGGAGAGGAAGAGGAGAAGAGATCATAGTTTACTCTTTGCAAAGAACAATTTGTTTTTAATCTGAGAGAGCAGGGAGAACTTTTGACTTCTTCCCAAGGTTGGAATAGGGATCATGGGCAGGTAGCCCAATCCTGCAGGCAGGCAGGGTGATGCGTGGGGATCAACTACACTTGAGCCCTTTTTCGTTTCTTCATCCAAATCCTCTGATCCACCTGCAAGTGTCCCAGCCACCCATTTCCAGGCAATCTTCTGCCGTTATGCTTGTACATACAATAAAAAGTAATGAAGAAAAGTTCTTTATAGTTCAAATACTGTTCTGTGTTGTTGCTAGACTAATCAGGTGGATATACTCTTTAGAGACTCATTTAACACAATTATGTCTTTTAAAAAGTCATTTGCTCTTGTAGGCTGACTGAACCATATTATTATAGGAGGGCATCTTATCCTGATAAAGGTGGTAATTATTTATCTAGCTAAGCAATCTTGTTGATTGAATATAACTAAATGTTTGGCATTTAGGCTAAGAATTACTTTAAGCTTTATTGGTATGTTAATTCATGGAAAATGAATATGTGTTTTGTCACTTTTGCTAGCTAAAACCACATATTCATTTTTGAATCTAAATGTAATTAATGAATTCTTACTTTCTGAAGATTACTTTCAAATTCCTAAAGAAATAAATAAATTCTGCTTCTTAAGTTCTTATTACTGTATTCTAATAAATGCTATTAAACTATAAACATGGAGCCAGCACCCATGGAAGTGAGGTAGTGAATGTTTAAAGCATTTGCACATAAGCTGCCTCAAAGGATAATTAGATGATTATAATGGTGCTTGCTTTGAGATAGCTAATTAAAAAAAATCTATTGCTCCCAAGTCTAATTATTTGAGTAATGATAACATATTAGCAACCATGAAACTACAGTTATAGCCAGCCCCACAGAAGAAGAAGATAATGATGTTTTCTACAATGGCCCAAACAATGGCACAAGACCAACTTCTCCTTTTCTCCTCTGTATCCTAAGCACATCACCTCTTTCTTGTGGACCGTAAACCACCTATGCGTGCATCATTTATCTGATTTCCTCTATTTGTGTGATATTTCTTCCTTTGGCATGACGGAGATAATTTTCTTGCTCTTCTCCACCCTTTGCAAGCTTCTAAAAGAAGCCTTTTGTAATTAGAGTTCATAGCTTTAACAAATATTTCATAACCTACTAGTAAAATATCAGTTCTCTGGGCCAGGCCATTATCGAATGAGTATCAGCGTGGCAGTTCATCCACAAAAGAAAATGATTTAAAGGAGTTATTAATTAAGGGTTTGCTTTGATTTTGGAATTCTAATCAATATTGAGCTGGATATATTATAGATGAAATCTTTCTTTCATCATTTCCATTACTTGTCCCTTTAAAAAACATCAAATAAAGCAATATCAATGAAAATTTTACTGTATTATTCTTTTCCCAAATGATTAATAACCTGAGAGAATCTTGTTAAAATTCTAAACAAATTGGTTATGGTCAAAATGGGTGTTTTCCTGTGAGCCTTTAAAACCAAACCTGAGAGATACAAACAATATAAAAAACATTTTAATGTACTCTGTTTGAGGCCATTTTTTCCCGATTAAAATGACTCAACAGCAGGAATTGAGTCCAGAGGCTTATCGTTGTTTGGTAAGGGCAGCAGGAGAAAGATAAATGGTTGTTTTTATACCTTTTAAGATGTAAAAGACTTGAAGTCTGGGATTGCTAAGTGTAAGCAACAACTTAGAAGCCAGCATAACAATATCTAACATTAATTGAGCAGCTCTTATTTTGTTCCAGGAACTGAAGTAAGTGCTTTGTGTCTTTCATCTCAATTCTTCTTGCAACTCTGTGAAATAGGTCAACTTCCATGAGGAAACTGAGACATACAGATGACTTTATTAGTGGCCAAGCTGAGATGTTTACCCAGGCAGGCCTATTCCACAGCCCAAGTGGTCGACTAGCACTCAGATTCCCTTGCAAGGTATATATTATATATCATGAATGATTCTTTAATATATTTCTGCCCAATGTTTCATCCAAATTATGATTTTCATGACTGTTACTAAGTGAGGGATGGGGACTCTTCAGAGAGTTTCACATTATGTAATGTGTCCCAAATTAGAGAGAGTTACCCTAAAAGTTAGAGACTGGATTTCCTTCAAAAATCTTAAAAATACTTTTTGTAAAGATTATTTTTTATCCAGAAAGAGATGAAGGTCAGTGGTAATTTGTGGTCTTCTTTTATGTACTTATTTGAAATGTTGGACTCTTCTGGAGCCTACCCTAAAAAAAACAAAACAAAAAACTAAAAAAAAAAATCATCTCCCTCAGTGAGGCTTATTGTTTGCCATTTGTTTTATTCTATTCTGTTTTATTCTCTTGCTGGGGAGATCAAAATGAGCTTTTAAGGCTGTATTCTCACAGCAAAACAATCTCAAGATCACGGCCATGTGTTGGGTCACTGTGCACCAAGAGGAAACAAATTGCGGTTGAGATGTGATTTGGGGAACTAAGAGCAAGACTAGAAAATAGTCTAGGAAGTCTGACTTCCGTACTCAGAGCTGGAAAGCTAAGAGGGACTTGCCAAAAAGGGATATTAAAAGCAGCAAGTTTTTGTTTCCTCTGGATAGGTAGAGAGGAAATAGGCTTAAATTAAAGGAAACAGGATCTAGTGTTCTAAGATATGTAATGAAAAACCTTCAATCTTTACTAATAGTGAGATCTGAAGGATTTTATAGATTTTTTTTTAATGTTGCAATCGTGTAAGAAAAAGATGGTATTTGAGGTAGCTTTTAAGCAGTCTCGTTTGTCTTTAGGAGAAACAGATTTGGTGTCATTGAAGAGCAATGCATGTATTACAGCAGGCGCACTTGTGTGCACTCAGGTTTGAGCTGTGCAGGCCGCCCTCCACTTTGAGTGACTGTACTTCTGCCTGAGCCGGAAACTTCTCCATAGCTACTTTCATCTGTGTTACTAGGTACTGGCACTTAATACAAACAGGGCACAAATGAACTGTCCCCAGCTAGTCTGATTCCTGATGTGAAGCAAATAAGGCCTCCCTCATCAACAACCTCAGCTTGTTTCCATGAGCTCCTGTGTGGAACTGAATATGGGACTAGACTCAGCGCCAGAGCAGCTGCAGTAGGTAGAGACCAGAGCTGGAGCAAAGTAGCATGGCCTGTCTTTCTCTCTCTCACTTGCCATCCCTCCCTCTCTCTCTGTCTCTCCCTCTGTCTCTATCTGTTTCTCTCTCTCTCTGTCCCTCGAGCACTCTCTCTTTCTCTCCTTCCCTCTCTCCTTCTTTCCTGCTCACCTTCCTTCCTATCCCCTTCATACTGGGCATTGAACTCAGGACCTTTGCACTGACCTACATCCCCAGCCCTTTTTTTTAAATTTTGAGACAGTCTCGCTAAGTTGCTGAGTTGTACGAGCTGGCCTCCTGCCTCTCGTAGCACTGGGATTACAGGCATGCACTACCATTCCCAGCTATGTATTTATTTTTTAATGTGTGTAAAACTCCTTGTTTGTTATTTATTATTCATTGTTATTTATTGTTTTTATCCTGAATTGGTTAGTTCATAAATTTTATCGTAAATCAAATCAAAGAGGTAAAGAAGAAAGCAAGGACAAAAATACTTATGTGGCTAGCAGAGAAACCTGTGATCTATAAGGTCCAGTAGCATTCAGTGGGAGTGATTTTCCCGTAGGAGCTGGTAAATTGGATCTGTAATAATCCATGGAGAGAAGTTCAAAACGCAGTTGTAGGAAGGACTGTGCCCTTGCAGTAAATGTATCACAACCAAACGAAAACATTTCCAAAGGCCTCACTCGTGTGATGTACACTGTAGCCTGAGTGTGTCCCCCAAGTTTGTATATTGAATCCTGATTGGCCATATGAGAGTATTAAGAGGTGGAGCCCTTAGGTGATTAAATCATGAGGTTGGAGTCCACATGTATAGGATTAGTGACAGTGACCTTGTACAAAAGGATGTGGGAACCACCCTAGGCATTTTTTTTTTAACTTTCACCTTCTGCCATATGTTCTTTTTGCTCTTTTCGCCCCTTCTGCTGTGTGAGGACCTAACAAGAAGGTCCTTAGCAGGCATCAAATGTTAGTGGCTGGTCTTAGACTTCCTAGCTTTTAGAACATGAGAAATAAATTTATGCTTTTATGAATTACTTTGTTTCTGGTATTTTGTTGTAGAGGCAGGAACATCCTAATATATGAAGTTTCATACATTTATGAAAAAAATTTCAGTGTTATTACTATATAATCACATTTTATACCACAGCCCTCCACCAATGTTACTGACTGCATTGTTAGAGGGATTTAAATTATACAGGTGAGTTAAAATAATTATGTCAACTTTGTAGCTTTGAGATTTACTTTTCTTTAAATTTTTTTTATCTATATGAAGAATCTGTAAGAGAGAGCAATGGCAAGGAAAATTTGATACCACCGAGGCTTGGCGGGTCAGCCAAGTCTAAGCAGCACGTGTGGATGCTGCTGGCGTAGCAACTCTGACCAGGGAGGACCTGGCACTATTGACCAAGGAAACTTACTTATTTTAAATTGTGACTTTTTAAAGGAATTTTACTCCGAATCTGCTCTGAAGTCTTTTGTCCTTAGATACTGATATTTGATAGATAGCACTTAAACTTTTATATTAAGATTATTTGTTTTTATTGCCTTTTTTCCCTATGTTATCTAGGATTTCTTTAAAAATGAGAACCTTGCTTTATTTAACCTTATTTGCTTTTCCTGCCTTGCATTCTTACTGCTATATAATGCTCCCCAGAATTCTTCTGTTTAATAAATGTCTGAGTCTCAACATCTCCCTGAAGAACCCTTCTAAATTCTTTGGTTTTGAGGTACTGTGTTTCATTCTGTTTTCTACCTTTTTTCTACTGTTTCTGAAAGTTTGGTGTCCTTTTGGATGGCAGTAGTAGCTAAGTAGTTACCTGGTAAACCTAAAAAAAAATTGAATTCGATTATTATTTTTCCTTTTTACTTCTTTTACATTAATTTTTCTCATGGCAAAAACCATGAAACATAATCATTATTTCTTCAGCTATTTTATAGATGTAATTTATAGATACCTCAGAAATATAAGATTTATAGTTTTTGGGACAAGTAAACATGACCTTTTATTTCTTCAGATTCTGTTAGCATCGGGTCTTTGGTAAAGATTATAATTCTGTCTTATAATTTTTATATGAGCAAATTCTAATCAGATATTTTAGTCATAGGAAGTTAGAATCCAATATTATAGTTTTATTTCTATGAGGAAATAGCGTCACTTTGTATGATTCTGATCTAATGATTTTTTTCTCCCTGAGGTGGTTATAGCAGTTAACTTTAGAAATACTGGGATTTTAATGTAGGCTTTTATCCTGTGATCTGCTATGGATCACTTAACTCCTCTCCTTTATATGTTATTTTCTTTACCTTTAAAATGGGTGTAACATATTTGCCAAGAAGTTTTTTGTTATTAATAGTCTAAGTAGTAGGAATAATATAGAGCTTTCATTTGTAGAAATAATAGAGAATTATAGTAGAGAATTTCCATCATTATAGTATTATTATATAGGTACATTATGTGCTAATATGTACAATACTGTATATCAATAAATCAGCATTATTGAATACTTAGTATGTATGAAATATTGTATCAAATGTATTTTTAATCAGAGATATTTTTTCATGTGTGTTGTAATGCAGAGGTGACTGTTTGCTCAGCGGTTTATTATAAACTAAAATGAGATTTTTGTCTTATGCCTTGCAGTTCATATTGTAATTTATTTTCAACAGAAGGGAATTGTAAATTGCATTTTGAAGGTAGATGCCTCTCAAGAGATATTTGCATCAGTGAACGCTGTGGGCTTTGAACGTATTTTCAAAGCTACTCACAGCAGGACTTGTCTCAGTCATTGAAAAATTCTTGGACAGGACATGACAATTTTTCACCCACTAGAGAAATGATATTAATTTGACCAATGTTTTAAAATGCAAATCCTCAAAAGGCGATAGATGATTTTTCCAAAGTGAGATTTATTTCCTTTCTGAGTGTAGATTAGGACGGTTAGACTTTAAGAGTAGAGCTGATGTGTGAGTTTAGTCTGTTCAGCAGTTCTGTAATGTGAGATCTTTTGTATTGTTAAAGCAACTGTTTTGAACTCACACCTAACCAAATTCTGTAAGGGTAACCAGTTGAAATGGAAGACACGGAAACTATTTTTAAGACAAATTTTAGATTTCAGTGTTTTTCCCCAAATTTTTTAGAGCTATCTTTTTCAAATTATGTTGTTCTGCTACAGAGTATATTGCCTGGTATCCTAAGGATCTTTTTGGTTTTTAGAATTCTTTGTATCAAGCCTGTGTCCTGCCTACCAGAAATGGAAAAGGGAAAGCCAGTAATAAATTATTATACCTAATATTTGATGTAGACAGAAGCATAATAAGTAGCATACTGAGTATAATTCTTTGGGTTTCTTTAGTCTTCTGGTTTTAATTTACAATACTTTAATTTAGTATAATTCTAGTATGCTGTTGCTCAAACGTTAACTCTTTACTTTTCCTTTAAAAATATATGCTTTGCATTTCCGATAACCTTATTTTAATTAACTTCCCCAATACTCTGCATCCTTCATGCCTTCTTTATTTTCTTTAAAGTACCTATCATCATCTTACATACTTGTATTTTTCTTGTTTGTTGTTGGTCTTCTGCATTACAATAAGCATACTGTAAGAGCAGGGTCTGAGATCTGTTTTATTTATTGCTGTCTCCCAGTGCCAAGAACATTGCCTGACACATAGGCTGCCCTCAATAAATATTTATTGAAGGAACGTGTTAAAGCAAAACAAAATAGGCCTTGCCTATTAAGATTATTGGTCTTTTTAATGGAATTATTTGTTTTAAGAATCAATTTATCTCAAATGAAATACTATTCATGGGAGCATTAACTGTTTTCCATTTTCTGGTGTTTTTATTTGAAGAGATACCTTCTTTGAAGAGGTTTTAATTTTCACTTCTTGTGTTCTAAAAATCAAATGACCTCTTTGCTGAAGGCTGGAATATTTCCCTACCAGCAATGGTGTTGACGATTTCAGGCAAGGGGCTGTTGCCCAAGATGTCTGTGCCAGACTTGTTCTCCCAATATGGTGGATGCGTGTGGATTTGTTTGTTCTTATATACCATTTTTGCAAAATAGATTTAGGAGGCTAGTTTTCTAAAAATTCATAATAACCCATTTGCACTTACCTCTGTTCTGCTGTACTAATCAACCAGTGTTGGGTCAACTAGCGTTCACAGAGTAAAATCACTTATTATCTCTTTATCCCATTTCTAATGAAAAGTAGTACATTTCTCGAGACTACTTTCTTGCTCAGATAATGTTTTCCTTTGAGGTTATATTTTAGCACTGTTTCAGCCTGTCTGTGTGAAGAGTCAATTCTACATACCCTCTTTACTGTCGATCATTAGAGTGCAGCCACCTAGAACAAAGTGGAGGCACTTGAATCGCTGGCTGATTTCATGAGTGAAACTAACTGTGAGGACACTCATCTTTGCCCCGTTGGGTTTATTTGGAGTAGATCAGCTTAAATGATAGGCCTCCATGGGAGAAATGAAGACACTTCTATAACAATGAATTTTACATGATGGGAAACTAAGAGTGTGTGACAAGCGCAGTTATTTTTGATTCTCGAAACTTGTCATCAGGGAATTGTTAGCAAGGTCGATTTAGGGGCCAGCCCTCCAGTTAACAGTTCCCCTTCCCAGACAAATTTAAATTCCCTCAGTAGATTTTAACTGGATTGACTTTTTCTGCTAGGAGTGGGGATCATAGAAATTAATAACCTGATACCAAAGAAATGTAAATCCTGATTATTTCTCAGTGGTTATTGTGCTTTATCCTAGAAATGATGCTGTTTGCTACAACACTGGAATCATATTTAGTCAGATAAAGAAGCTACTTCTCAAAAGATGTGCTTTGAGATTTGTATTTAGTTTTTCATGTGGTCTTGGTAGTGTCTTAATTTTGGCTGTTGTAACAAACTGCCTCAGACTGTTTAGCTCATAAGCAACAGAAATTTATTTCTCATAGTCTATATGCTGGGAAGTCCAAGACGAAGATGTTGACTGGCTTGATGTCTGGTGCTACCCCTTTCCAAATAGTGCCTTATTGCTATACCCTTACATGGTGGAAGGGAAAACTCCCTGGACCACTTTTTAAGGGCGTGAAGGTGAAGGTGAATTCATGGAGGTGAAGCCCTCATGACTTAATCTCCTCCTAAAGGCCCCACTTCTTAATACTACTTTGTTGAAAATAAGATTTCCACACAGGAATTTTTGAGAGAGACAAGCATTCAGACCGTAGATATGTTCTAATTCTCCAAAAATAACAAAGTTTACATAAATTGAAGCATTTGCTTTTGGGTTGGATAGGATAAATAATAGGTATAGCACACTGATTTTCGTTATGAAGGCATGCTTTTCTTCTCCTTTCAACGAATTCTTTGTTATGCTGTCTAAGAAAAAATGTGTGATTACCAATCTTTCTTATATGTGTCTTAGAAGAATAGATAGGAATTATTTTGAAACATGTTAACGGTCAATATGGAAATCATGATTGAACAAATAGAAGGTGATTTTGCCTGTGTGTATAGTAGAGTTTTTAGTTCAGGAACAAGGATACAAAATGTACCACAGTTGCCTTTAGTTCCTTTGTAATGTTTCCTGGTGTTGGGCTTGAATTAGATTTTTGATGGTATAAATAGAACCAGTATATCTGAAAATTTTATATACGTGCCCCAGATATAATAGAGGCTGATTAAAGATCCACCAAGTTAAACAGTATTATACTGTGTACTGTACCAATAATACATTTTAAAAAGATTTTATTCTAAGAAAAGGCAATATCATGAGTCTGGCTTTATTAATACCTAAATATGTTAAATATCTTGGTCTAACCATTCATTAGTTTTGTATGATGGAAAGATATATGAAGAATCAGAATAAAAAGAGATTTTAATCTTCAGTCCTTTCCCCTGTAATTTTGTAAACTCACATCTCATACATCTCAGTAAAAATAACTCTATACCTTTATTAAAACTTCAATATCTTCATTTATATTTAGAGTGGCAGCAACATAAAATTGAAACCTGAGAGTTGTGAAGGATATAAAGTCATGTCTTAATAGAGAAACTAAATTGCTCCTTCAAAGAGCCTATAAAACTGAAAAGCATTCATTATAAATGTAATAAAAACTTATGAGTCCCATTTTATTAAAACTACACCCAGTTTCCTGAAGGGACTGGATCATTTAGAAGTAAACCAGTGACACTTAATGTCTAGCAACATAGTTTATGTGAGATAACATGTCTACTGAAATGAGGCTAGTGGTTTTAACATGATTCCTAATAGACATCCTTTCATGTAAGATCAGAGTTTTTAGTTCGGCAGAGTTTGCAACTTTTGATAACAACACAACCAGCTCACGTTAGTGACTGTATTAAATTATTTACTACTCTAAACACCTTAAAAAGAAAGAATAATAGCAAAGGATAAAGCTTATGTTACTAGTAATTGGTGAGTTACATCCCACTATTATTGTGTTAACTTCTTAACCATGTCATGTTATATAGATTAATATTGTTACATGACAATAACTTTCTAGTGATTTCCAGTAGCCTTTTTTTCTTTCATGTACAGTAATATTTTTAATGTGTTAAGGAGACTCATTTTCTTTTAGTTTTGGCTGCTTGTCAATGTCTGAACTTTCACCTATTCCATGTTTGATGTCATTTTACATCTCCATGTACATATTTCTATATTATTTTCATTGCTTATGGTTGTTTTAGTTACAGTATGTGTAGGAGTGAAAGAAAATCATGGTGAAATGAAAGGTCGTGTAGTTACTTTAATTTTAAAATCCACTTTAAATAGAGGCACTTGATGTGTAAATGAGAGAATTGAAGTATTTGAATTAATATACATCGTATGTAGCCTCTGTTAATTTTTTTTAAGAAAATAAGGTATTTTCTAATAAATGATGGCAGAGTAAAAATGTATTTATTCCAATTCCTTTCTTAAAACCTACTCCACAGATAAAATGAGAAATAATGAAAAAAGCGGGCACAAATTACAACAGCAAAACTGGGAAACACTTGTAAACTCCGAACACAGTGATTAATGCATCTGACCGATTTAGGGGAAATTGTGGGAGAACACTGAGTTTAAACATACTGTCCCAGACTTTTTCTTGTTTGTATGAACCTCTGGAAATGCGCAAAACTCTCTGCTCAAACACTCAGTAGGGGGGTTGGGGATTTAGCTCAGTGGTTAAAGTGCTTGCCCCGCAAGCACAAGGCCCTGAGTTCGATCCCCAGCACCATAAAAAAAAAAAGAAAACAGAACAAAACAAAAAAACTCAGTAGGTCGTTTTGTGGATAATGTAAATATTAATGAGGTTGATAAGGAAGACTGTTCTCACGAGCTTACAACCTGAAGAGAAAGATATGACGACAATCTACAACTCTTAATCTGTAATTTATGTATTATTGAAACACAAAGCCCCCACCCGCAGTGTAGGGCTTGTTGAAATAGATGAGGATTTGGGGAAAAGACTTCATAATGGTAGTGGCATCTGGAAAAGTTTTGAAAGAAGGTGAGATTTCAGTAGGTAATGATGGAAGAAGAAAACATTGATTATAAAGGGAGTAGAATGAATCAAAGTAGTAATCTTCAGGGCACGTGCAGGGAATAATTATGGATTTCAGTTTGTTTGCAGCAAGAGGGTGTGAATCACTGGTTCTTAATGAGCTACGGTTACCCAGAATGACCTGGCACTGTCATGCTGTTAGGCACTTTGAGTTCATTATCTCAGTTAATCCACACATCAGCCCTACAAGGTAATAGTAACTTTGGTACAGGTTAGAAAAACAAGACTGAGAGAGCTTGCTTAAAAATCACTCAGCTAATGAGTGGTTGAGCCAGAGATACAAATCCAGGCATGTCTAACTGGTATTCTTATTCACTATGTTATGTAGTTGTAAGAGTAGGTCAGGAGCCACACTTACAGGAACACTCACATCATGCCTGTTCTTCAGCTACTGTATCCACACTGCAGACGAGATTTTCTTCTTTCGAAATGAGTAAAAGAAAGACCTTCTAGGAAAAGCAGAAAGGCAACAAAGGAAAGAAAAGGGAAAGGGAAAATATGGAAAATTAAGAATAAACCTGCTCTAATTAGGGAGGGAGGGAACAGAGGGGAGGGGCGGGGAAGAGGGGGGAGAACCAAGATGCATCATGTACAGGTACAAAATAAATGTGATGAATGTAACCATTATATGTAAAATGTACCAGTACATGTTCTTGGTTTAAAATAAAAAAATAAACAAAAAAGAAAGACTTTCTTCATATTCCTATTAGTAACTGCATTCTTGTGTCCTGGAAAACAGGAAATGAATACTTGCCTTCAAAATGACATCCCTAGAATTCTTGGAGAAAAATGATAATTAAAAGCTACATATTCCTGAATTTAGCTTATCTATGTAATCTCCATTCCTCCATGCAGTGACATTTGTCTACTGATTTCTAAATTAAATTCAATCAATACTTTTTTCTTCTTACTAGTTTGTATAAGTTATATTTTTGCCTCTAAATCCTGTTAATGTCTGAAAATTCCTAAGTCTAAGGTACATTTTAATTTGAAAGTAATTTCATGGTATCAAGAGAAATTTTCAGAGGAGCAAAATTATTTTAAGCTTTTGAAACTGCAATTTCAGTATTTGGAATCAGACCAATTTATTATTTGACTTAATGTTAGCAGTACTGAGTAAAAACACAGAAGGCTGTTGTGTTGTATGTGACTTCTGCCGGATTTAAAAATATGAGTGTTTTTCCTCTTGTTCCAACTGATTTTACCTTTCTGGCTTATAAGAATTAGTATTTATAATTAAGAATCCTTTCCATTTTCTGTCCAGTGACAGGTTTGGCTTTTGTTTGTCGAAGTCCAATTCTGTAATTATTTTATCTTTGCCTTTTTAAAGTGTGTGGAGGTTTCATCCGATTATAAGCAGTATTACTCTGAGAATTGTATTCCTATAAACGCTTGGTTCATTTTCAAGGCAGTTGATTAGCTCATTTGATCTTTGTTAAGAGTTACCTTATATTCTCAATATTCTCTATGAGGGTTGCCTTATATGCTCAACATTTTCAGTATTTTCTGTGCCACAGGTCGTGTAAAATATATCATTATTTCAAAATGGTTTTATGAATTCTAGAGAATTCAAGAAAATTTATGGGAATGTAGAGCAACTTTTAAAATTTTATTGTTTTTAATTAGCACAAAATTTATTGTATTTAGGGAGCACATTGGGATTGATGTATATGTGTATATGAGGTATAATGCTGGATCTGGATAATTAGCCTTTCTGTCTCATTACTAATTTCTTAGTCGAGAAATTTCAGACTATTGTAGTTCTTTATAAGATATATAATAAATTGCTGTGAACAACAGTCATCCTACTATGCTGTAGAAAACTAAAACTTGCTCCTCCTAACTATATCCTTCTGTCTAACTTCTCCCTATGCCCTTTCCCCTCTACACGTTGTACCCTCTAGTGACCTGCATTTTACTCCCACTTCAGTGCAGTCACACACTTTCTTTGCATGAGTGAGCACATGAGGCACAAGTCTTTCTGTAGTTGCCTATTTCATTTAACATAATGTCCTCCAGTTCCATGCATTTTTTTATTGCAGATTTGTAATAAGGAAAAGCGGATATATCTCCCATCAGCCTTGGTAAGAGTAAAATAACTTGTGAAATACTGCAGAGCTATGAAAATCTGTGGGTGAGTTTTGTGTGTACTATTAAAGAGAAATGTGTATAATATATTAAGTCAATGTAAAACTACAAATAGTATGAGAGCATTTATGTAAAGATTGTGCTATACAGATATATAAACCAACATATTTCAAAGAAAAATTTAAAAAGATTTCCAAGGATGCATTAAAAATAGCTTCTTGTGGGGAAGGGAATTAGGAAAAATGAGGAGGATTTACATTTTCATACGGTATTTCTCTGAATTGCTTAATTTTTTTCCTTTGTATCTTTCTCTTCTCTTTTACAATAAGCATATATTATTTTTATAACTAAAAAATTTTAAAATAGGTTTTCATTTACTTAGACAACAATAGGAGACTATGTTTTGACATCTTGTGTAACTTCTTTTGAATGAGAATTCATAATGTTGTTTATATCGATTTTGTTAAAGTTTTAGGGATAATACCACATTGCTTCAGTTTAAACCTTGTCATGCTGAGTGAGCCTCTTTTTAGAACTATTCTTCATTTAGATTTATTTTATAGTTTCATTCTGAAAATGAAGAGCAGAACTGTGCTTCTGCTTGCTCAGTAACATGTAAAAGGTTATCATAAAGCATTTTGTTCGTTTGTGGGAAGAATATAGTGTTTTATTTCATTCAAAAGTTATATTGTCTCAATTATTTAGTTCTTGTAAGGCCAGAAATAAACTGTTTCAAATTAAATTTGTTTACACATTCCTCACTTTATTCATATTACCAAAGTAAATTGACCAGTTTATGGAGACCTCAAATAAACTGTGTGCGTGTTGGTTTGAATGAATTCCATTATGTTCTGAAAAGTTAAATCATAGTGTTCTGGAACTAATACAGATTTTAGAAACATTCATACTTCGGGAAAGGAGCTCATAGGTAGTTAGATGAAAATCAATGAAATATCATATGTGAAGTATGCCAAAGAATTTAGCCCATAACAAGCCTTCATTGAAAACATTTGTATGTTTCTTTTTGAAAATAAAAATTTTGGAAAAATTTTCTACACAATAAAAATTAATATGATAATAAGTGATAAGGTCGAAATTTTATACCAAATTTTGACCCTTTCTGTTAAATTTATTTTCTCACTACTGTTAGATTTTATATTCTCCAGCCCGTCTCATTTTTATTCCTTGCAACTTTAAGCTTTTATGAAATTAGTCCTCAGAAGCAAGTGATAGTGTCAGTTCAGTTTGTGCTGAGATCATAGGAACTGGCATTAGTTGAAACAGAACTGGTAAGTTTTAGGATAAAAATTTCTAGCCTCTCATCTATCTTCCAAGGATATTAATGGGATTTAGGTTTCCACTCTCCTTATTAGTTTAAATTTAAATAACTTTAAGTTTAAATGGCATTAATCCAATGGATTTAGAATCTTCATAATTCTATGTAAGTATAAATGGTAGTAAAGAATCTATTACTTGTGCTTCTATCATATACTTTATAATGTAAGTTTTATGTAATGCCTATTACCTCTTTAAGAACTATTATGTTAGAATATATCAAGCATTAGAAGTTTTAATAGTTATTTTAAAATAATTTAGCTTTTTTCTAACAATTTATTGAAATACATGAAGTTTGTTACATCTACAAAAATATAGATGACATTTCTATTTATGGAAAATAATCTGGAAATTATAAGTAAAACTTATTTTGCTGGAAGTTTTTTTTAATAGATTTTCTTAAAATTTATCCAAAATTACATAAACTTACAGGCCATTACACAAGCTTACAGACCATAATATATTGTGCCTTTTGCTTACAACAATGAGCAATGTAAACAACCACATAGATACAGCATTAAATCACAATTACATAAAGTTATTATAGTACCTAGTGTACGTGTTACTGTTTTAAATTTGGGTTATTAAGTTCTTGTTTTTAGGGTATCATTATTCCTTTGGATCTCCATTCCCCTCCCCCTTTGCCCACTTCTTGTTCCCTTGGACCTTTTGCCTATTGGCTGAGATCTGACCCTTTGCCTCTTTTTGTCCGTTGTTTACCACTTTCTTTTGTTTGTATTTTGCCTCACTCAAATGAGGGATACAATACATTATTCAAGCTTGTGAGTCTGGCTTATTTCACTCAACATTATGTTTTCCATCTTTTTTCCTGTAAATGACTCTAATTTGTACTTCTTTATAGCTGAATAGTATTCCATTATAGATACCATCTTTTGTTTACCCAGTTATCTGTTGATGGGTAGATAGGCTGCTTTCAGAATTTAGCTATTATGAATTGTGGTGCTATAAACATTGGTGGGAAGGTATTTCTGTAGTATGATGTCTTTTGCTCTTTGGGGAGGATACCTAGTGGGGGAATGGCTGGGTCACATGGGATTTCTACTTTCAGGCTTTTGAGAAATCTCCATACTGATTTCCATAATGGTTGTATTAGTTTGCATTTCCACCAACAGTGAAGGAGGGTTGTCTTTTCACCACAACCACGCCAACATTTGTTATTGTTTGTTTTCCTAATGATTGCCATTCTTTTTGGGTAAGGTAGAATCTTAGAGTTGTTTTAATTTGCATTTCTCTAATAGCCATAGATGTTGAACATTTTTTCATATATTTGCTGTCCATTTGCCTTTGTTCCACTATGAAGTATCTGTTCATTTCTCTAGCCCATTTCTTGAATGGGTCATTAATTGTGGATAGTTCAATTTTTTTGAGTTCTTTGTATGTTTTAGATATTAGTCCTCTATCTGAGGAGTAGCTGGCAAAGATGTTTTCCCATTCTGTGGATTTTCTCTTCACTCTACTAACTGGCTCTTTTGCTGTACAGAATCTCTTTAGTCTAATATAGTTCCATTTGTTGATTCTTATTGCTCTTTCCTGTGTGAGGTTCTGTTTAGAAAGTCCTTCTCTACTCCTATGTCTTCAAGTGTTTTACCTATTTAGTCTTCCAGAAGGCAAAATGTTTATGTTTCTGTTTTAATGTTTAGATCTTTGATCCATTTTGATTTTGATTTAGTATATGGTGAGAGATATGGGTCCAGTTTCATTCTTCCACAAACAGATAATCAGTTTTCCCAACACCATTTGTTGAATAGGCTATCTTTCCTCCAACATATACTTTTGAACCCTTTGTCAAAGATCATATATTTGAATATGTCTAGAGAACTTTCTGTGTTCTCAATTCTGTTCCATTGGTCCATGTATATATTTTTATTCCAGTACCATGCCATTTTTATTACTGTTGCTTTGTAACATAGCTTGAAGTCTGGGATTGCTATGCCACCTGCTTTGTTTTACTGCTCAGTATTGCCTTTGCTATTCAGTGTTTATTCTGTTTCCATAAAAATTTTAGGATCGTTTGCTCTAGCTCTGTAAAGTATGCTGTTGTTATTTTGATTGGAACTGCATTGAACTTGTATAACAATTTTGGAAGAGAATGGCCATTTTAACAGTATTGGTTCTGCCTAACCAGGAGCAAGGGACATCTTTCCATTTTCTGATATTCTCTTCAATCTCTTTTTGCAGAGTGCTATAGTTTTCTTTGTAGAGGTCTTTTCACTTCTTTAGTTAGGCTAATTCCTAAGTATTTCATTTTTCTGGAAGCAACTATGAATGATGTTGTTTCCATAATTTCCTTCTCATCCTGTTTATTGTTAGTATATACAAATGCTAATGATTTTTGCATGTTGATCTTATATCCTGCTACTTTGTTGAAGTTGGTTATTGATTCTAGAAGTTTTTTGGTGGAGTTCTTTGGGTCTTCCATGAGGCATATCATATCATATCATCTCAAATAGTAGTAATTTGAGTTCTTCCCTTCCATATGTATTCCTTTTGTTCCTTCTTCTTGCTTAATTGCTCTGGTTAATGTTTCAAGCACTAGGTTAAATAACAGAGGTGATAGTGCACATCTTTGTCTTGTTCCTGATTTTAGGGGGAATGCTTTCAGTTTGTCACCATTTAGTATGATGCCAGCTGTTGGTTTGTCATAGTGAGCCTTTATCATATTCAGCTATGGTCCTTCTATGCCTATTTTCGTCAGGATTTTTATCAGGGAGGTGTGTTGGATTTTGTTGAAGGCTATTTCTGCATCTATTGATATGATCATATGGTTTTTCACCTTGCTCCTATTTATGTGGTGATTTACATTTGGAGTCTGCTCTATGTTGAATCATTCTTGCATCTCTGGGATGAAACCTACTTGATTGTGGTGTATCAGCTTTTTGATAAATGTTGCATTCTATTTGCTAAAATCTTGTTGAGGATTTTTGCATCTATGTTCATTAAGGTGATTGGTCTATAGTTCTTTTTAGTTGAGTTTTTGTCTGGTTTGGGGATCAGGCTGATACTGAAATACTCTATCCCTTTCAATTTCATTGAGCAACTTGAGGAGTATTGGTAATAAAATCTCCCTAAAGGTTTTGTGGAATTCGGCTGTGAATCCATCAGGTCCTGTGCTTTTTTCGTTGGTAGATTCTTTCTTACTAAGTCAATTTCTTTGCTTGTGACTGGGTTGTTGAGTGTATTTACGTCTCCTTGAGTCAGTTTTGGTAGTCTGTTTGTGTCTAGAAATCTGTCCTTTTCCTTCTTATTTACTAGTTTGTTGGAATACAATTTTTCAAAATAGTTACTATCTTCTGGATTTTGACAATGTCTGTTGGGATTTCACCTTTGTCATTTCTAATTGCGTTTATATGGGTCTTTTCTCTGTTTCTTTTAGTAAATATTGCTAGTGGCTTGTCTGTTTTATTTATTTGTTCAGAGAACCAGCTCTTTGTTTGATTTCTTTTTTTTTTTTATAGCTTTTTAGGATTCAAATTTATTAATCCTTATCATTTCCCTCCTTAGTTTCAGTTTGGGTCTGGTTTGTTGTTATTTCTCTACCATCTCAAGACTTTTCATAAGGTTGTGTGTTTCAGCTTGTTCTGTTTTTCTGATGTGTGTGTTTATTGCAATAAATTTCATCTTAGAACTGTTTTCAACATGTCCTAAAAGTTTCTTTGAGTTGTGTAGTCATTGTCATTATCTTCCTGAAATATTTTAATTTTTCTGTGACCCATTGGTTATTTAGGAGTCTCTTGTTACATTTCTATGAGTTTCTGCCTTTTCTGACTTTTCTTCTTTTATTAATTTCTATTTTCTTTACACTGTGGTCAGCTAGTACGCATGGGATAATTTCAATTCTTTTATATTTACTTTGGCCAGCTTTGTGAACTAGTATGTAATCTATTTTGGCAAAAGTACCATGTGCTGCTGAAAAGAATGTATACTCTCTTGTGGAAGGGTAGAATACTCTGTATATATCTGTTAGGTACATAAATTCAAGGGTGTGGATCAGCTCTGAAGTTTCTCTGCCGACTTTTTGTTTAGTTGATATGTCTCTTTGTGACGGTGGGGTGTAAAAGTCCCCTACGATAGTTTGTAAATATTTATTTGATTTTTTAATTTTAGCAGATTTTGTTTTATGAGTGTAGGTGCTCCAGTATTTGGTGCAGAAATTTTATAAAAAATTATCTCTTCCTGTTGGATTGTTCCTTTAACTAGTATGTAGTGACCTGATTTGTCTCTTCTAATCTGTCTTAACTTAGAAGTTTATCATGTCTGTTATCAGAATTGCTGCCCCTGCTTCTTTTCTAGGTCCTAGTGCATGAAATACTGTTTTCCAGCCTTTAAATCTATAGATATATTTTTGGATTAGATGCATTTCTTGAATGCAACAGATTGTAGGGTTCTATTTTTTGATCCATTCTGACACTCTGTGTCTTTTGATTGGAGAGTTAAGGCCGTTAACATTGATAGGTAATACTGAGATGAGGTGGTTATTTACTATCATTGTCTTCTTTGTCTTTTGGTTTATTGTTTTCCTTTTTCTGATGCATTTTGTTGTTTTTTATCCCCTGACCTCCCTGGTTCCTCAGTATTTTCAGCCATGTCAAGTTCTATGTTTCTATCTGGGATATTTTTGAGTATTTCTCTAGAACTGGTTTAACGCTCATATATATTCCGAGCTGGTCTTTTTCATGGAAATACCTAATTTCTCCATCAAAGGATAATTTTGCTGGATACATTAATCTGGGTTGGAAGTTATTTGCTCGTAGGGCTTGAAATACTTCTTTCTAAGCTCTTCTGGCCTTCAGGGTTTGTGTTGAGAGATCTGCTGTGATTCTAATTGGTTTAACTTTATATGTGATTATTTGTTTTTTTCTAACTGCCTTTAAAATTCTATTTTTTTGCTGGCAGTCTGTGAATTTGAGAAGAATATGCCTCGGTGAATGTCTCCTTTTGTTGTAGTTACTTGACGTCATATAAAAATCACTTACTTGCATTTTAAGGTCTTTTTTTGTATTTGGGACATTTTCTTTGATAATTTCTGTAAGCATGTTTGTGAATCCATCTGCGTAGCCTTCGAGCTTTTCTTTGACTCCTATCAGCCTTAGATTATTTTTTGTTTGTTTTCATCTAGGATCTCCTTTATGTTTTTTTTTCCTTGCTCTTTTGTTTTCTTTTTTGTCTCTTTGAGCTCTTTATCATAATCTACTGTTTTGTCCTCAAATCGGAAACCCTATCGTCACACTGATCATCACATGTGTGTATGAATTCTAAGGTGCTCTTTATCTCCGGAATCTCTATCTGATATCTTTTTGAGGTGTCCACATCTTTGTTGAATCTGTCATTTGAACTTTGAACTGTCTTGATTAGCTCATCTAATTTTTTGCCTATTTCCCTGAAATTTACTGTGGGCATACTGAGTGAGTGACATTGCTGTAAAATTTTGGTTCATTTCCTCCTTAAATTCTGTTTTTTTGGTATGAACTTTTCATAGATTTCTGCTATCTGGTATTTGTTTTCTTCTACCTTTCATTCATCTTGTTCTGCCTTAGGAGACTCGGGGGAATTTGGTGGTCATCTATTCCCTTGTTTCCCCATTTTCTTGTTTGAGGCTGTTTTTGTTTATATTTATATACCTCTCCTTTTCTTTTTTTCAGATGTTCTTTTCTCTTTTGAGGAGGGTGCTACTGGATGGGGGATGGGGGTAGTGAGCAGAGTTTGTAGTTATATGAAGCTTTTTAGCAGTTTGTTGCTTTGCTGTAAGTAGTTTTCAAATTTTTGTGTTCATTTTTTGTATTTGCTGCTTCAATTGTTTAAGTGGTTTTGTCTTTGTCTCTAGGTTTTGTTATTAGGATATTTCACTTTGAAACAGTTCCTTTAGTTTAAATCTTACTCCATTTTTATATAATAGTCCTTGCAGTTGCTCTTCCTCCCCTTTGTCTATTCTCTAGATGAACTGTAGAACCTAACCAAGTATTGAATTTAAACCAATGGAAGCACAATTTTACAGGGGTAAAACAGCGTAATGAACTTTGAAACAGTAGAAGGAGATACTAATTAACACAAAAGCAAAGTATACAAACTTAAACCAAGGAAGTGTCTACTGGGAGCATCCGTTAGATATTTCAGTGGATCATTGCATTTATGTCTTCCAAATCCTTTCTTTACCCTTATGTTTAACAGTAGTTTTAATGGATCTATCTTCCAAAGTCCAGAGGGGTAGAAGTCTAGGTAAAGCCAAAGTGGTGAGGTAAGAGAAATAGAGGTATAAAGAGAAAGAATAATTAAAAAAATGAAAAAGATTTGTTTTATCTCTTCCTTTCCTATGTTCTGTAGTGTGGGATTAAGGAAATAGTAGAGGGGAAAAGGATTCTATTAATATTAAGAATTTGAAATAGTATATTTGGGAAAGGGGATCAAGGAAGAGTATATACAAAATTAGTGTAGAAAAATGGAGTTGGAGGGAAGTCCTATGCTTGATTAGGTGGTAGGG
Organism: Hystrix cristata; assembly: GCA_004026905.1. Classification (NCBI taxonomy): domain Eukaryota; kingdom Metazoa; phylum Chordata; class Mammalia; order Rodentia; family Hystricidae; genus Hystrix; species Hystrix cristata. The sequence continues at coordinate 142,063 of PVJO010000500.1, read as the reverse complement.
GATCATTTCAGAGAGTTTGTATAAGAGCTGAGGGATGAAGAAAGGATAAATTGAGGATGGAAAAGAAAAACAAATAAATATAAATAAGTGGCAGCAACTATGAAAGAGGGGAAAGAGGTCAGGTGAGAGGTTATGGGTAAAAGTAGGTTGGGGTATGAATGTGAGTGGGGAAACTTCCTTATCCTCTATCAACTATATTGGATGGAAAGAAAGAAGGAGATATATATCTGTGGGCTCTGCATAGGTAGACAGGCACATTCATAAATGAGAGTAATGTGGGGAGTATTATATAGAAGGAGGAATGCAACACTAAGTAAAAACTAATGAGCAAGATATGAAATTAAAACAGTTAAAAAATTATAAAGAGTAGTATACATACAAAAACTAAGAAGATAATACTGTTGAATGAATAATAGCAGTAAGATAAAAGAAGAAAAAGATATAAATAGAAGCTAAAGTGGAGAAAAGGAAAAGAAAGAAAAGAGAATAAAAACAAATCAAGGCACAATTGAGGAAGAATTTATTTAAACAGATAAAAATATACACATACACACAAAAACAAAACAAAACAAAAAATAAATAAATAATATACACTTCATTTTGAGTTTGTGGCTCTTTTTAAGGTGCTGAACACCAGTCTGGGCATGTCTTTTTTTAAGTTGGGTGTTTGGGTGTGGTCTGTGCCCAGCACTGTGCTGAGTGTGGAGGGCTCTTAAGGGTAGCAATGAGACCTTACAGTGAGCTACCATTCATTTATCTGGGGGACTCAGACTGGCTGTTGACTGTCACAGTAAGAGAGTCTGAGCTCTCTGCAGCCCACTGATTGATTTCCGCTGTGTGCTACTTTCCACTGCTGAAGTTCCAGCCTGGTGACCTTTCCCAAGCAAAATGGCAATTCCCACCCCCTTGTGGTCTGCAGGTCACTATCCTAGAGCACCGCTCTGCCTTCACTCACCTATGGTGGGCTCAGGGTCACTCGGGGTGCTGTGGGTTCCATTTGAGTTGTTTTCTCTCACTCCGTAAGATTGTTGCTAATTCTTCATTCCTCCATGTGTAGAGAAGGGTCTTTATGCTGCCTTTTAGTTGGCAGCTGCGCCAGTGTTGTGCCATGCACTCATTCCTTAGGTTTGCTGTTCTTCCCCTGTGGCACTCCGCTGGTCTCTGCCAGATGTGCCATGTGTTCCTGCTGATCCTTGCGGACTCTCCCGTCTCCGCCATGTGTGCTGTGGCATCTCACTCATCTCTGTGATCTGTTTGGGTTTCCTCCACGTATATCGTGCAATCTCTTTCAGCAACCCCTTTGCTCTCTGCAGTCTCTGGGTCTGCACTGAGGTTGGGCTGCACTACATCGCCCTGCAGCCTCTCTCATCCTTTTCTGGGTCATTGTGTTACCTCTTCTGTAATTCTTGATCCTATTTTCTTCCTTTCTGTGTGTATTCCATTCACTTCTGTTCCTCTCCGGGCCTTACTTTTCTGCCTGTGGGTGATTATCCCAGGAGGGTCCAATATGTTGACCCTCCCTGTTCCACTATCTTGGGAGTCTCTAGAAGTTTCTTAAAGCTTATTATAAGTATAGAACAAAACAATCTGGAAGTTTAGTCCCTGTATGCAAAATATGATTATAGAAATTGATTCTGGCTAGAGGTAGACAGATCTTTTTTGGACATTTTTGATGTGTAATATAAGTTTGCAAATCATCAGAGATCTGCCTCCCACACAGAGTTGAGAAAATAATTTATAAAAGAAATATTGTAAAGGAAATACTGTATTTTAAGCATTACTCTTTTATTTAGAAACAAATAACATTAATATTTTTCAGCTATATGTGAATTAATTATATTATAAGGAGATTAAATGTTAGCCACTTACTAACATTTTATGAGTACTTGCTGTGTCCTTGCTTTGTGCCAGGTAGTGGTACTGATAAATAAAATGAGGTTCTTGCTTAGATGGAGATCATAGTTACTGAAAGGGTAAAAAAAGTAAAAGCAAATGGTTATGGTACAAAGTAGTAAATATCCTAAACAGATGTACTGATAGAAAGGAAGGATTGATTCTGGTGGGGGTCTCCAGAGTCCTTTCCAGCGGCTGCGCTATAAAAGTGTTACCATGGACAGATGGCAGTGGTTATGATAGGTAGACAAAACACTAGGCAAATGTTTACTCTAATATTAAAAAGAATATGAAATATAGAAGGAGAGCAAATATCATTTCGTCAAACATTCTTAGAAGAGCTGCATTGGATATATTCCCCTGCTTGCCACTGAGGGACCACAGAGTTAACAAGTTCTAGTCCTTGTTTGTAGAAGCCCGTAGCCTGTGGGAGACAAAGGGGTCTGTAGAGTGTGCTGTGTCTCAAGGCAGAAGTGGGCAAACTGCTACAGAGACTTTGTGCCATCGACCAGGCTATGGTATAATTTAAATCCCAAAGAGATAGCTGTGATTTTATAAATAATTTGGCCTGCGGAATACTGATGTAAAAATGGCCTGGTGTGGAAGAGAGGAAATATTTTAAGAAATCAATATTTTAAAAGATGGATTAAATAATGAAAAGTTGAACCACTTATAGCCAAAATAAGCAATGTAAATAATGACAGAAGCAAGAAATGTCAAAAGAGATCAAAATTATGTTGACTAAAAATACTATTGTCTGAATCAACTAGATTCTCTTAGCTGTACCAATTAGAATAGTTAACAGAAGATTCTCTTTTAATCGTTAAGTTTTTGTTCACTAAAATGGGGAGGATTTTTTTAGTCTGGTTCCGATACTATGGATTGAGGATCTCTGCATTTGGAGGATTCTATTTAGGCCCACTTCCTTCCTTAATCCCAAATAATCACTGCTGGGTGATGGAAAATGTGAGTAAAATGAGAGCTGTGGTTTCACTGAAATCTTTGGGGAAATGTGCTCAATGTTTCATTGTCTTTTGAAGACAGTTCATCTCCTCACAGTTTTTTTTTTTTTTTTTTGTGCTGGGGATCAGTCCCAGTGCCTTGCGCATGCCAGCCAAGTCCTCTACCACTGAGCTATGGCACAGTCTCTCTTCATTTTTTCTGTGTCTTTTAACTTGTTTACTCTCTCATCCATTCTGATCTTTCATTCATTTTCAGAGTAGGAGAACGGAGCATCTAAACTCACTTCCAAGCTCACAGCTTCAGCTGTGCTCTTCTGTCATTCTCTGCTGCTACAAGTGCTTGCCTCGTCACTGAATGCCAGTCATTTTCTTCTCACTGGGGCAAAAATGCCTGACACCCACAATATAGAGGAAAACTGTATTCTGGCTCATGATGGCACTCCATGGTTAGTGGCTTCAGGGTAGAAACAGGATGACATGGGGGCGTGGTGGAGGAACAGGCGCTCCACACAGACCGCAGGGAAGCAGATAGAGAAGGGAGGAGCCAAGGACGAGAATATACCTTCCAGATCATCCCCTGAGGGACCCAGCTCCCATCAGGCCCCAGCTCCTAACAGCACGCTCAGCTCTCAACTCCTTAGTGGGTGAATCCGTCGAGGAGGACAGCACCCGGTGAGCGTACTGGCTTGATCAGTTGGCAAACTAATTATAAATGTATGGCACTAGTATATAGGAAATAAAAGCTTTGAAAGAAATGTACATAATAATAGTTTCAAAATCAGGAAATAAAGAACTTATTACAGTTCCACGTATATACATATACATAATATATCTTTAATGTAAAAATATTTGGTCTTAATGTTACACAGCGTAAAGGGATATGGGGCTTCATAATCTTCCTCCAGCACAGGAGAATCTTCTTCTAGTTGATGAGGGTTACCCAGATTCATGGGTGTGTCCTGCTTTTGTTGACTTCTGGTAAGCCTGAGAGGAAAATTACTTCTATTTAGACACATAATTGATCACCCAAACCGCAGGCAATACCTGATGAGTAAAGGCATCAACCGTGGTGTTACTTTGTGCAACTCTTACTTACATTTGTTTCAGATACCTTTTGCCTGATCTTAGACTTTTATGTAGCCTTTTTCTCTCCTTCTTCTGTTAGTAAACCCCCCCCCCTTCTCTTTCTGTGCTGCATAGTTTCTAGCTGGCTGTAGAAACAGAACCAAATAGTCTTCTTTTGCAGTAGTACAGCATTAGGGTAGGATGGTAGAACAAAGAGTTGTATCTAAAAGAATGTGCCCATTTAAAGCCTGTTTTCTCACTTAGGGAAGATCAAGTCGTGTTTGGCCTGACTGAATTTTCTATAGGTAATTGGTCCCAAGACATGTGTAAGAGTAAGAAATAATAGAAAAGTCTTACCTTGGAACATGGACCTAAGGAACTTCCAAGTCAAGAGGAAAGAATATACTGGTATTTGCTTCTGACGGTTTTGCCTTAAGGGTGCATTACAAGTCAATCCCTCTCAAGCATTTTGCTTAGAAGTAAAAGGATGCTTGCGTGGAGTGTGTGTATATGTGTGTGTGTGTGTGTGTGTGTGTGTGTGTGTGTGTTTTCACCAACATTTTACCTCCCTGCAGATTTTAACTGCATTTCAGGAAGTATCCTGTCTGCAATGTGCCTGTGATGTAACGAATGCATTTTACATGCCTTAATGGAATTTAAATAGCTCTGTGAAGCCAAGCAAAACAGCTAATCTACTTTTGCCTTGGTTTTCTTACCTGTAGTTTCAAGGAGAAATATAGCAAAAAATCTTTTTAAAAAATCATTTAAAATGTAAAATAATGTGCTGTAAATTATATTAAATCATATAACTGCTTTAGATTAAGGAGCTGTTTGGCCCTTAGAAAAGTTGTAAGCAAGGCAGTACACTGTCCTTGCTTCCCGCTCTTATTGCCTTTGTGATGCTTCCTTATCTGTCACTTCAAATATGCATAGGACAGTCCAGTTCTCCTGATTGAAGAATGCTTGATGGAAAATAAGTAGCATTATTGATGTTCAGTTTGTGCTAGGCTTTTATTAGATGTTTTACATATATCTTATTTAAATGACTGTCAAACTTCTGACATTGGCTCCCCTTCCCCAGCTCTAATCCCCATTTAGTCAAACTGCTTCTAGGATGGCCATATAATTTATTTAATCATGTGATGATACATAAAAATATCTACTTACCCACCTACCTTTCTACATAAATATTAATAATCTTGTATAATATGGACAAGCAGTATGCCCATTCTATTAAGAGTGTGGTTTTTGAGGCCACATGACTTGAGGAAAGCAAGATTCATGTGTCAGTTTATCTTAACTTTCAGTGTGAGTAGATTAAGAGACTCCCAGAGAAAGAGTGGATCTTGGGGGTACTATATTCATTGGTGGATTAGTCCACTGATGTTGTAGCTGAATGTACCAATGGGAGGTGGGGCCCAGGTGGAGGAGGTGGATCATTGGTAGCAGAGCCTTTGGGGCATATGACTCTCACTGGCACTTTTCCTCTGTGCCTTGCTTCCTGGCTACCATGAGGTAAGCAACTTTGCTCCACCATGGCCATCCACCATGATGTTCCGTGCTGTAGAGCCAGCTGATCATGTACCAAAACCCCTGAAACCATGAGCCACAATTAAACCTCTCCTCCCTTAAATTGTGTGTGTCAGGTTCTTTGTTCCCTGGACAGGAAAGATGATGAATACAGTTCTAGACATTGTTCCCTGCCCAAGGTCCCATATTATTAGTGACATATATAATGAAAGGATTTGAATGTAAGTGTGGTGGAGTCAAAATTCTGTTCTTTTAAGCACTTTCAACCACTACTCTTTACCCTATTTTTCCCTTTGTTCTACTAGTGTATAAGGAAGTAAGGAGTAAGATATTTGACCTCAGTTTTCTCTCTCTCTCTGTCTGTCTCTGTCTGTCTGTCACACACATGCATGTGCATGCACACACACACACACACACACACACACACAGAGTTTTTTGCTCAGAACAAAATAATTTTCACTTTGGGCAAGCCTAAAAGTATACTTGATGATAGATGAAGAAGCTATGTAATCCAAATTTGGCATTTTGGTAATGCTAAATTTAATTTAAAACTAAAGCCTGAAGCACTAGTACAATCAAAGAAAATCATGTTTTGCTTAGATGTCATTGTTTACCTTGAGCATGAAAAATATAGCAAGTAGTTAGAAAGCTTAGAGGAATAAAAAATAATAACTGTCATGCTGCCCTGGAAATAAAAGGAAATGATAAAGCATACACCTACGAGCTCGGTGATCAGTGATTTTTGCTATTGGCCAGACATTAAATTTTGTGTAAAAAATGGTATGAGACAATGCTGTGAAATGTCTATTTACAGATAGTTTTTTAAAATCATCATTTTGATATAATGGCAACTGACCACATTAATTTCCACTGGTGAGACATCTGAAATCATCTCGTCAATATGCATATCAGTACTACCTCCTCCAAACATACTTAAAGTTGTCACATAAACAAAACCTTACTTAGTTACACCACTCACAGAAATTTGGTGTGTGAAGTTTAATCTATGAAATAGTTTGTAATCAAGCATTTATACCAAGAGTGGCATCTTTTTTTAAAGGCCGTGCTGTCTTGTCTTCCACCTTCAAGCCCTACTGTTCCTCATCCCATATTTTGCATGGTCGGGGATGGGTCAGTGATACAGAAATCACCATAAACTGAGTCATTTCGCGATCATAAAAGCTATGAAGAATGGCAACTCTGGAACTTTTCTGTATTAAAAACATCATCCTATTCTCTTACTTTTTTTTGCGCTAGTTCTTTACATAAGGATGCCATAATTTCCTCAGTGTTTGTGGTGATTAGGAGAAGATAGACTAATATGTCTTTTACTTTTGATTACTTTTTAGACTTAGGGTGATGAGTGAGGGGAAAAGTTAAAGTAGAATCCATGAGCAGAGTGTAAAAATGTTAAAGGATAGCTCTTGAGAAAGTAACTCTGCCATATTTATTAAGTATGAGTGCATTTTTCTGGCCATTAATGTCAAGCTCATTTCCTTTCTGGCAAGCCCTTGTAGTATTTCATTTTTTCATTAAAAATATGGGTAACGTGAAAGCATTGATGTCTTACAATAGTTCTAATTGTTCCAGAGGCTTTTGAGGCCTCAGGGACCACACTACAGAGGCAGTTTCTGCTTCTGTGCTCTTTTTATCCTTTCTAATTGTTTTTGTTATTTGAGCGGAACCTGTTGTCTCACCAGTGGAATTCTCTTGAGCCTCGCTTATGAATGGCCACAGTAAAAGGACTATGTGAATTCTCGTTTCTTTCAATAACAGTTCAGCTTTTAGGGCACGTGGACCATGCTCTACAGATTGTGCTTTGCTGCCTGAGGGCAGTTCTCTCAGCAGGGATCCTAATCAGTGTGATTCACAGAGCTGGGTGAGGCAGTTGGAGTGGTGCTAGAAGAAGAGCAGCTTGTGTATAAGCCATTTTTATAGGTCTGGTCTGGTTTTACAAGAAGATGACTAGTTGGAGTAGATACTTCAGCTTAAAAGTCTCTTATTAAGTAGGACATCTCCCTGTCAGACAAGGAGAGCTTAGTCTACAGGATCATTAGCTAAATAACAAAGTAATATGCATAGTGACATAAGTCATTTTGGAGAAGTGTTCTCATCATCAAGTTTGTCAAACTGTCAATATCTCCTTCCCTTTCCATTGTCTGCAGGTGCCAGAAAATCAGTTCCACCCAGAGATGGATCCCTAGCTCCTCCCAGGACAAAACAGTCCCTTCCTCGAATGACAGGATTGAACCCCTATGGGCAGAGGCCTCTAGTGAGCTACTGTGGACCAGAATGTTTGTGTACTTCCCAGATTCCTAAGTCTCTATTTTAACCTCAGTGTGTGGGTACTGGAGGGATGGGGTGGGGTGGGATAGGTCATAGAGTGGAGCTTAGTTATAATTATCAATGGCCTTAGTCCCTTTATAAAAGGCCTCCAGCGAGGTAACTTGCAGTCCTTCTGCCCAATCAGGATACAGTGAAATGCAGGCAGTCTACAACCCTCCCCCTCTTGTCTCAGACTTCCTACCTCTAGAACTAAGAAAAATAAATTCCTGTTATCAGCCACTCAGTCTATGGTGATTTTTAAACAGCAGCCTGATGTAAGATGGGAATATCATGAAATGACCTAAAATGTATGGGGTACAATCTTTAAGTTTTTGATTAAAGCAGAATTTAAGAGAGAATTTAAGCCAGTGGAGGGGACTAGAAGCTGGGGAGGAAGTACAAGACTGGTTCTCCTTCTGTTCTTCAGCAGGGCCTTGCTGGGGAGGTCCAACTCCTCTTTTAAGCTTACTCTTTGACGGGTCCTAAGTCAACCCCACCACCTTCATCTCCAAATAGCTTTAAAAATACTTTACTTTCAGAAGCAATATCATGGACAGAGATGTGGACCTTATTTTGACCTGGCAATATGGGGTGGTGGAGCCAGATTGCCTGGATTTAATTTTCAGATTTACAGTTAGTGCCTGTATGATTTGGGAATGGTGATTCAAGATCTCTGTGCTTTAGTGGCTTCTATAAATAGCTCATGGGGGCCTTGTGGAGAGAATTAGTTGACTTGGCATTTTTAAAGCACTTAATATAATACCTGCCTCACAATGTGCTGCTTCTAAGTGTTTGCTATGATGATGCCTTAAAATATAATCCTGACTGTAGCATCCCTTTATTCATTTAACACATATATAATGGGAGCATATTTTTTCTTTATTGTTCCCAGTAGGATCCATGTCCTGAGTAGCCAAGAGCTTAACAATGTAGCATATATAATATACATATTAGTATATATTAGGTCCTGCTGCAGTACTGTTTTGAAGTATAAGAATGTGAATGCCTTTTAGGTAGGCAATGTGAAAAGCTAGCTGTGTGACCAGCCTTGTCATTGGTTTTGCCCTAAATATCTGGGTACTCTTGTTGAGTGCCAGGATTGCATTAGCTAGTGCTAGTGAGAGCCTGGTGACCCTGTCCTGAGGCAGCAGACCTTACCTCTTGTCCTCAGAGTTGCTCTGCTTCTTGAGATCACTAATGGAAAGGCTCAGATCCTTTTTCGGTTTCCTTCTGGCCCAGGGGTTGTTAGAATGTCACCATCTGCTCCCTTCTGTTAGACCACTTTGGGCCACACTCTGTAGGTGTGCAGTGGTTCTGGACAGCCTTAGTGTGCACTTGTGTTTTACTCATGCTTTTGTGGTTCTTTTTTCTATGTATAAATCTATATTTGTTTAGGAAAAAAAAAGAAACCTGCTACTTATTCTACTCTCAGAACTAAGTGGACAATTTATACTGAATTGGGGAGATAAAAAGGTGTACACAAACAAGGTAAGTTAATAGACAATTGTAGGGGGAGAATTTTAAAAATATGGCTTCTTCTTGGTGTTGCTCTGTTTGAACTTGTTCTTGATGCATGAATTCCACAAGTCTTGACAAACCAGGCGCTAAGAATCAGTCTTAGGTCACTTATTGAAATTGATGTCCTCAAAAACCTTCATGGTAAAAGTTGGGATAAGGTCCTAGAAGCTTGAAACATTTGAGAGGAGTGAGAGGTATATACTGGACAGAGAAAAGGAATAAGGAAGAGCAAAGTAGGCATAAGATGTGAGTAGTCTTATGGCTGTAACTGCATCGAGGATAATTATATGCCACAGGCATGCACACTGGCATAACTGTTTTGTCTGTCTGTGTTTTCTTTAGAAAAAGTAATCGTATTATTTCTGAGCATCGTGGACTGCCTTGGTAGGAATCTGCTATATCCTGTAGGCCTGTTCTCAGGATAAATTTTTATTTGCATGAAATAAAAATACATGAGATTGAAAAGGAAAACAGTTATATTGACTACATTTAACAAAATATTTTAAATTTTGTGATGTTTTGTATATATTCATATATTCTTCAAATAGCACTAAAAACAGTCATACTTTCGAGATAGCATTGAAAGTAAAAATTATTTCAAGATATAGAATACAATAGGAATGCTATGTGAAAATAAGTTAGACTTCTATTGGTGACCAAATCATATGATTTAGAATAAAGTATATCTTTTTCTATAGAAGAAAAGCTTAACAAGTTAATCACTCATTTCTGTTTATTCTTCTCATGCCATTTAATCTGAAATGCTTAGATATATTGTAATGAACATTTGAATGAACAAAGTGTTTGGATAATAATGTGAAAGAATGTGGCAGTTGGTTCCAATCTCCTTGCTATTCTTTTCAATAGGTTTCAGAAATTTAAATTTTCTGTTATTGTTTTGATCCACGAAATACACTTAAAGTGAATTTTCAGTTTTGGTAATGGCTGTTTTACCTGTAGGTGTTGATCTTAATGTATTTTTGTGTTTAATTGCTTGGCTTTTTTAGTAGTACTGAATCCTTGGAGGCAATGTGCATAGAACGTGTAGCTTTTTTTTTTTTTTTTAATCTGACTATTGCATTTAGATTTTCAGTCCTCATGTCTCCTGACATCCAGACTTGTTTCTCCTGGTTTATTTTATTTTTAGTTGCTAAATGCAGTGAACACAGTTAGACGTAGTCAGAAGGAAAAAGCCTATGAGTTATGGGTGATTGCTTTTATGTATTAACGGTGCCTACGGAGGGTCTCATTAACACACACAGCATGGGGAATTTTTGCAGCTATCACACAGAGCTCAAAAAATGCCACTGAAAAGCAAGCTTGACTTTTCATGTCTCAGTATTTTTATTCGGAGCTTTAAGGGACGTTAACAAAACTTCTTGGGACAGGTGGAATGCCATATGGCACAGGGACTGGACCACCGCCACAGCTTTTGAGATTTATTGAAGCTTCTCCTTCTACTGGGAGTGATGAGTCTCTTGGACTGTTTCCATTCAGTGATGACTTTCATATAACCGACTGGCAACAAAGCTACTTAAAAAGCAAACTAAACTGTAACCATCTCAAAAGAGACTTTTTGCTTTGAAACATATTTACTGATAGGGCACTTTTATTAGTATCTTTATTGGCTTCAAAACATTTTTATGAGTACAACGACCCGAGTTCGATCCCCAGCACCAAAAAAAAAAAAAACAAAAAAACATTTTTATGTTACTGACTGATACAAAATTAATCCAGATACAATCCTGGGATAATTTGGTTCTGTGTGGGGGATATGGATATAATGGTTTCTATACATTGGCAAAATTCTCCTAAATTCAGATTTTATGTTTTCCTAGCACACACACACACTTGCACACACACATGCACATGCAGGCACACACACTCGCACACACACATGCACATGCATGCACACACATACGCACACATGCAGGAAGGACACATCATCTGTGGGTAGTTCGGAAGGGTTGGAAAGCCTTTAAGCGGCAGTGCCTGGAGTCAGCCGGAGGTAACAGCACAATTGAGTCTGCAGTTGCAGTTCTACCACTATCGCAGCAGCGTTCCTCTCCATGGTGTATTGTGCAACTTGAGGAAGAATGGGCAGAACTGCCTCTGCAGCATTGCTTGCTGCAAGAGCTCCTCATGTCTCAAAAGCAGTAGTGAGACCAGGAGCCCAAGAGCAGGAAGAGGCCAGGGAATTTCTCTTGAATGCTTGAGAGAGCAAATGTATCGCATCCTTCTGTAATAGAATGTAGAGAAATTGGATATTTGTGATCATGTTATTGACTTAAAATGATGCAAATAGATATTTACTTGGGAATGCTATACATATTTCAGTTGGTACAATTTAATTTTTGTAATAATAGTACCTTTAAAGGTTTGATTTTACACGGAAACTGACCAGAAATATAGTTAGGTAAAGATAAAATAGCATTTAAGATGATTTACTTATTGATTCATTTTCCCTCTATTTCTCTTTTATTCCTAAGACAGAATTATAATTTGTCTCAGGGAGTCCCCAGAGTAAGCTTTGCTTTTTCATGTCTGCTCATATGCCTGTAAGAAGAAGTGAACCATAAAATGGAAAAGATTGTCCTTCAGTGGATATAAAGTATAATACTTTTCACTCACGGGCACTTTCTATTTCCATAAATGAGTTAGACACCTTGCATTTTCCCTAGTACTGTGACAACATGCAAAGTTATGCTACTTTTCCTTCTGAGACAGACAAAAAAGAGACCAAGAGAAAATGTGTAACTTCTCAAGTTATAACAGACACACTTTTAAATAGCAGAAGTCGGTTAAAAAAAAATAAAATAAACAACTACTATCAGTTGAACTTCAGCATCCATGTTCTTTCTTTATGCCTGAGACTTTATCTTTTTGATGATGGCCTTTTTTGCCCTTTGAGTTAAAAGGTCCAGGTCGAATTGCAAATATGCCCAGTGGAAGGAATTGCTCTTTTAACAACAAAAAATGTTATGAGAGGTTTCGTGCTAATGAGAAACAATGCACAATATAGCTGTCTAGGAAAGCGCCAACCCAACTTCTGGCTGTAAGTCCAAGTATACAGCTCTGCTTGTCCCAGTTAAGCTCTGGATGCATATGCAATCATTTCCCTTTATAAGTCTCTGTGGACATAGTTTGCAATATCAGATCTGAAATGATACAAGTGGCTCCCGGTAAATTGAAGCCAAGAATGCTACCGCCTAAAATATAAACTCTTTTTTAAAAAGCCTGTTTCCTTGCTGAGCTTGCCAATTTCCATAATTAGTCAGAGGCAATTAAGTACCTTAATTAGTTTGATCTTTATGGAATTTCTAGCATATTTTTGTTTTGTAATCAGAGTGGAATTTGAGTATGTGACTAATATCTGTTATAAGGGCTTACATTAGCATATATCAAAGTGGTTTACTTCCTTTCCAGGATGGAGATATTTTATTGACATAATTTTCACATGCATTTCATAGAAACTCAGTGTTTATGCATTATTACTTATTTGAGGAGGATATTTTCTGTCTGCATGTAGCACGGATTTAAGCAGAACATAATGGCTTTTCTTAATTTTTTGGTTCAGGTGCAGTCACGAAATAAACATTTAAAAATGCATTTATAAATACTATGTCTTAAGCATTTATATAAATGATACTTTAAATTTTTTTATAAAATAATTGTTAGTATAAAATTTTTATTCAATGTAGCAAGACACCAATTTGTGTTTGTAAGATTTAGCATTCTCAACATAGTACAAGTTAAGGTTGATTTGATTAGTGGATTGCTGACTTCCAAATTTCCATTTATATAAGCACTTGAGGCAACCAAACTGTTTAGAAACTAGCCTGAGTTCTCTCTTTTTCTTCTGCATCTCTCTGCTTCTGAATCCACTGGATACACCTGTACAATCAGCTTTTCTTTTTCTTATTTACAACTAAATCAGTTCTTGAAACCATGACTGCCTTAGACTCACACTGTACTCTTACCTCCATCCCCTACCCAGAGCTGTTTTCTCCAAAGAGCATGATTGATTTCCTTTTTTTCTTAATCCCATTTTTTCATCTCTGGGGGTACCTTATGTTCTATTTTCTGATTTCCCTTTTTCAAAATTACTCTTTTTCCCATTTCACTTGATGAAGAAATGGACATTTCTCTCTGGACTCCAAGCTGCCTGTTTTCAGAGGAGTTTGGGGGCTCCCTTGAATGGAACATATCACTAAAGTTGGGGAGAGCCGGGCTCCTCCGAAATAGAAACCGCTTGAGATGCTGGATAGCACCTGACTTCTTAGCTCTACTGGGATCAAAAAAGAAGTGATAAATACTGGGTAACAGTAGAAACTAGGAAACAGTGGATTTCGTTTCACCAGTGCTATTTTCCTGGGAGGTTGTGGTGATGTTCCGGAGTTCTGTTGAGCATACTCAGAAAGGGAGTACTGAAAATACAAAAATGAAGGACAGCATTGACTATACTGAGGATGCAGCTAGGAAGGAAGAAACAAACTTCTTTGTTTTATGTATCAATTTCACACATTCCCTTTTTCTGACACCCAGGAGAGAATAGTTTTCAAAATCTCTTTTTTATGATTTTTATTTATATTTATGCTTATTGCTTTTTATCAAAGTAAGAAATGACTGTGTGCATTGAAGTGTGCATTTGTAAGGTTTCTGAAGCCAAAGAATTTTATTCAGTACTTGTTCTATATGTAAGCAAATTTTGAGCATATCTATAGTGACAGATTAGCTAGCTACAAAATTTATAGCTATTGGTTTTAGCTGTAAGAGGTAATCAGAAGTGTGGAAGCAATGATAAGAAGCCCTTAGAGTATTTTATTCTTGTGTTAGTTTTTATCATGCTATTGAAAAGAGTCATCAGCAATTTTTATTACTGTTTTTGGCATATAACTAGATTAAATAATGTTGGTTATTTGTTTAGGATCATGTAAAACTTTTGTGTTTGTTTCAATAACTACTTTCAAGATTAGAAAGTTCAATTTTGCATATTGGAGGGCAACAAAGCCTCCCATTACACCTCTTATTGATCATCTAATTTTAGACTCACTGCTCTGCTTCCCACTCATAGTTGTGTCTGTGAAGGGAGCCAGAGCCTATACATCAAGCCAGGGAATCTGTAACAATGTGGGTTTAGCTTCTACATATCAGTCCACATCAGTCATACCTTCAGCATTTCAAGATGTTTAAATGTAAGATTTAATTATTTGTTGATTCTATTTATTGAGCAGAATCACCATTATGTAGAGCCTTGAGTATGTAATGATGAACAAGATAGACAAGATCTCTAAATAACTTACATTCTATTAAACAAATATATGTAAATGAGAAAGCATTGGAATAGCGAAACATACAACAAAAGTATAGGATTCTTTGTTAGAAGCGTGTTTCATAACATGTAGTTATAGGAAATATTCATTTCTACTTTGGAAAACCACTCTAAGATATTGCTTTATTTATTCGCCAGCTAACCACATCAGGGAAAATTGGACTCTGTGATCTTAAGACAATCGTATTATATAAGTCTTAAATGTATGTGCACATTATCTGCTGGCAACAAAAATAGTGTGGTAATAAGGACACCAGGTGATGTATACTTCTAATTATATTTAAATAGGTCTATATATAGTGATGATAAGTAAGATAGTAATGGTGGTATAATATTTTGATAGTATAGAAATAATGGTATAATATTTGGTGGCTATAAAAAACTACACTTGATCTTAGCCAAAAGGCCGAGAAGCGATGGTGGCTATAAAAACTAAATATCCATTTACTTTTTTTCCCAATAGCCTCAATTGAGAACCATAATATGTTATTTTATATGTCAGATTTACTTTAAAGAATAGCATTTTTTCTATCCTACAAACATCATAGAAATCTAATGTTCAATTCATCAAATTTTTTCTTAATTTGTAAAATGAAGCACATATCCCACCTAGAGCCAAAATGAAAAAAGTAGGCTATGTTAATTTGTACACACAAGTGAAATGAAAATAATTAAACAATACATTCATTTTAGTACAATTTTATTATTGGGCTGTATGGGTCATGGGAAAGATTCTCACAGGTTCCTAAGAGTGTATAGATATACTCTAGGTGGTTGAAATAGTAGTGGGAAAAGGAATTCTAGGTGGTTGAAATAGCAGTGGGAAAAGGAATTTGCATACAAAAGCATGTGGTGTTAGGAGATTTCTTATCCGATCTGATGCGAGTACAACCCCATTTTTACAGTGAAAGAAATCGAAGGCCTATGAAAATGAGCGCGGGGAGTGCAGAAGCTATGGTTGAACTTCCCTGCTCTCAGACTGCAAGCACACAGCAGGCTGCTACCAACCCCAACTTCTTGTCATATTTAATGTACCTACATGTGAATAAAAGAAATTTCACATGTATCCAAAGGTTAATTTAGGTAAATTAAACTTGTTTAATGGTGTAAAAACTATTATTATAACAAAGCTTTTAGTTACTTTACAGACTAAAGACTCTACAAATTGCAAATAGCAGAATTGAGCTTTAGTTTTATAGTCTACTACTATACACAACATGTATACCTTTTAAACTGGGAGTTGTACAAAAGACAGAACATAATAAATAACAGACGAATGGGCAAAGAAGAGAAAACAAACTTAAAAAGTAGGCCATTGTGAAACTCGGCAATTAGGTTAAGTTTTTGGTGTGTAGATGATATACTTTTCTTGACCATTGTCTTATGAATTTTTCATGTGGTACTTTTCAAAATTTCACATTTCTTCTCTTCATTTTTTCATCCATATTCACCGGTAAACTTGGGGGGATTGGTGGTCATCCAGTGAAGTACATATTCAGAAAGAAAAGAATTTCTGCCTGAGTAAAGGAAAAGATGCTAAGGTCCGTAGATTCTCCTTTCTAATTTACACTATGTATAGGAAATAAACTAGATTAGGTACACAGTGTTAGGTGACTGAAAGAAAATAATTAAAAAGCCAGAGGTAATAAGAGGGCATACTCTATGGACCACCTCCATTTGTTCTTGATTTGAATGGCTTTAAATGATTTTACTTTATTTTTAAGTAGCATACTTTAATCCACCCGAGTTAACAAAAGGGGACAGTTTGATGCCTCGTCACTGATCTACATTTGTGAGAAAATGTATAAATTGTAGACTTTACAGATAATATCAGTTATATGAAAACTAAATTTTTCAAACCCTTTCTTTCAATCCTAATACGTCCATGACACTTCATAAAGATTCTTTACGATTGTAATGAGGCAAATACATTTCTCCTACTGACTTTTTGTAAATGTGTTTCCTGATAGAGAATCAAACATCGTGTTTTTCATAAAAGTTATAGTTTCTGATCTTAAAAATTCCCCTTCATTAAATTATTCTGTATACTTTTGTTTTTAGCCTTTTATATTTCAGATACATTTTGCCTTTATTCAAATAATTTCTGATGTTGTGAACTCACTTCTAAAGGAATATTTAATTTTGCATAGATTATAAGACCCATCTTGACAACCAACCCAAGTCTACAAGTATATCTCTCTTTCCTTCCATGTTGTATCATTAATTAAAACTTTATATAACAGGAATTAAAATAAAAGAATAGGCAGTCTAGTTCATTTTCCATGTGCTTGCAATCTGTGCAGCAGAAAAGCAACCCTTGTGGGAGGATTTCTAATTAAATACAAGTTAATATAAAATATTTTGGTACCTCAAAAATGAGAACTGATATGCGTGTATTCTGAGAATAATGTAGTGATGCTCACTCTGTGATGGAAAAGTTACTAAAAGGTGCTTTATCTTGTATTTGTCTTTCCTTTATATTAACCAACACTTTATATTTGTTTCTCACATAAATTTTGCTTGGTGTCCAGTTTTTTTTCTTGGCTGCAAGAAAGCTTGTAATGGTCAATAACTTTTTAGGATGAAATTTTCCATTTCTTTTTTGTCTATGTAACATTTCTTTTATTTTTTATTTTTATTTTTACCAAGAACATGTACATTATATACACAATGATCATAATCAACATGGTTATTTTGTACCTGTACATGATGTATCTTGGCTTACCCGCCTCTTCCCCTCCCCTGCCTTCCATTCACCCACCCCTCTCTATTTGCAACAAGTTTATTTCCATTTTTCCATTTTTTTCCCTTTCATTTTACTTTTCTTTTAACCTTCCTTCTTTTTCCCCCTTTTCCCTATCTAGTTCTCCTCTCTTTTGAATACTATCTTTTTTTTTTAACATAATATCTATTATACCCCTTTGTCCTTATTTACACTTATGGTTTCTCATATCAGAGAAACAATTCGATGTGTACTAATAAGTGTCTGATTTATTTCACTTAAAAGTATGTTCTCAAGGTACATCCATTTACATACAAATTCTCTAGTTTGTCCTTTTTTATGGCAGAGTAGTACTCCATTGTGTAGGAAAACCACATCTTCTTTAACCATTCATTAGTTGTTGGGCATTTAGGTTGTTTCCAAGACTTAGCTATTACACATTGTGTTGCTATGAACATGGCTGTGCATATATCGCTGTGGCATGATGATTTTAATTCTTCTGGGAAGATACCAAGCAGAGGAATAGCCGGGTCAAATGGAAGCTCTAGTTGAAGTATTCTGAGGAATCTCCACGCTGATTTCCACAGTGGTTGGACCAATCTACATTCCCACCAACAATGGAGGAGGGTTCCTTTTTCCCCACAGCCCTGCCAGCACTTGTTATTGGTTGATTTCTTGATAATAGCTCTTCTTTCTGGAGTGAGATGGTATCTTAGTGTTGTTTTGATCTGCATCTCTCGAATGACCAATGATGTTGAACATTTTTTTATATATTTATTTGCCATTTTTATTTCTTCATCTGAGAAATGTTTATTCATTTGAGATGCCCATTTTTGGATAGGGTCTTTAAATTTCAGGCGGTTGAATTTTTTGAGTTCTTTATATATTCTGGATGTTAGACCTTTCTCTGAGGGACAGCTGGCAAAAATTTTTTCCCAGTCTGTGGTTTTTCACCCCACTCTATTAGTAATTTCTTTTGCTGTGCAAAAGCCTCTTAATAGGATATGGTCCCAAGCATTGATTCTTTGTATTGTTTCCCATGCAGTCTGGGTTCTGTTCCTAAATTTTTTTCCAACCCTTACGTCTTCGAGAATTGTTCCTATTTTATTCTCCAAGAGATTTAGTGTTTCTGTTTTAATGTTTAGATCTTTGATCCACTTTGATTTTAGCTTATACATGGTGAGAGACATGTATGTAGTTTTAGTTTACGGCATGTGGTAAGCCAGTTTTTCCAGCACCATTTATTAAAGAGGTTGTCTTTCTTCCAGTGGGGGTGTTTGTCTCCTTTGTTGAAGATGAGGTATTTGAGTGTGTTTGGAGTTGTTTCTGCATCTTCTAGCCTGTTCCATGGGTCCTCAGGTCTGTCTTCATGCCAATACCATACTTTTTTTTTTTTTTAATCACAGAAGCTTTATAATATAATTTCAAGTCGGGGACTGTGATGCCCCCTGCCTTATTCCTGTTGCCCAGAAATTTTTTTGCTATTCTTGGTCTCTTCTTGTTCCAGATAAATTTCATGATTGCCTTTTCTAATTCTGTGAAGTATTTTATTGATATTTTGATTGGAATTGCATTAAATCTGTTTAGTAATTTAGGAAGTATGGCCATTTTCACTATGTTTGTTCTTCTTACTCACGAACATGGGATGTCTTTCCATTGTCTGAGATCTCTTTCAGTTTCCATTTTTAGAGTACTGTAGTTTTCAATGAAAAGATCTTTTACTTGTTTTGTTAGGTAAATTCCTAAGTATTTCATTTTTTTGGATGCAATTGTGAAAGGAATAACTTCTGTTATTTCTTTCTCAGTGAGTTTGTTATTAGTATATAGTAATGCTATTGACTTTTGGGTGTTGACTTTGTATCCAGCTATGCAACTGAATTTAGTTATTAAATCTAGAAGTTTTTGGTGGAATTCCTGGGATCTTCTGTGTAGAGTATCGTGTGATCTGCGAATAATGATAGTTTAACTTCTTTCTTTCCTATCTTTATTCCTTTTATTTCTTTCTCTTGCCTGATTGCTCTTGCTAATGTTTCTAGAACTATATTGAATAATAGTGGTGATAGTGGACAGCCTTGTCTTGTTCCAGATTTTAGTATGAAAACTTCAAGTTTCTGACCTTTTAGTGTGATGTTGGCCATTGCTTGGTCACAGATGGCTTTTATCAGATTTAGATATAGACCGTCTATTCCTAATTTCTGTAGGGTTTTTTTTTATCACGATGAGTGTTGGATTTTGTCAAATGCTTTTTCTGCATCTATTGAGATGATCATGTGATTTTTTTCTTTTTTTTTTTTTTTTTGTGGTGCCGGGGATCGAACTCAGGCCCTTGTGCTTGCAAGGCAAGCACTCTAATCACTGAGCTAAATCCCCAGCCCCGATCATGTGATTTTTGTCTTTGATTCTGTTGATATGGGATATTACATGTATTGAATTGCACATGTTGCACCATCCCTGCATCCCTGGTATGAATCCTGGTTGGTTGTAGTGTATAATCTTCTTGATAATCCGTTGCATTCTGTTTCCTAGTATCTTATTGAAAATTTTTGGATCTATGTTCTTTATGGAAGTTGGTGTGTAGTTCTCCTTTTCAGTTGGGTCCTTTTCTGGTTTTAGTATCAGGGTAATGCTTGCTTCCAGGAAAGATTTTGGAAGTACTACTTCCTTTTCAATTTCATTAATGAGTTTGAGGAATAGTGGTATTAGATCCTCTCTGAATTTCTTGTAGAATTCAGCTGTGAAGCCGTCAGGACCTGGGCTTTTCTTTGTTGGTAGGTTTTTAATTACCTCTTCAATTTCAATGGCTGATATTGGGTTATTTAGAATATTCATCTCTTCTTGATTCAGTTTTGGTAGTTCATATGTTTCTAAGAATCTGTCCATTTCTTCAGTGTTTTCCATCTTCTTTGAGTAGAGGTTCTTGAAGTAGGTGCTGATGATCCTTTGGTCAGTTGTGACTTCACCCCTTTCATTTTATATTGCATGAATTTGGGTCTTTTCTTTCCTTTATTTGATAAGAGTATCTAGGGGTTTGTCTATTTTATTTATTCTTTCAAAGAACCAACTCTTTGATTCATTGACTTTTTGTATTGTTTTCTTAGTCTCAATTGCATTAATTTCAGCTCTGATCTTAATAATTTCCTCTCTTGTATGAGCTTTTAGGTTTCTGATTCCATTTCTGTTGTTACTTTTTTTTTTTTAACTGCTTACTTGTTCTCTGGGAAGATGAGGCAGGAAGACTACAAATTCAAGCCCAGTCTGGGCAAGTTAGTAAGACCCTGGCTCTGAAAAAAAGAAAGGTTAGAGATGTAGCTCAGTGCAAAGGTCCTGGTTTCAATTCCCAGTACAAAATAACAACAAAAAATACAAGCAGTTTTGTTGCAATCCAATACATACATACTGTACAGTTAACTTATAAATTGTACATATTAATGGTTTTTGGTATATTCACAGACATTCAGAGGCATGTGCAACCACCACTACTGTCCATTTTAGAACATTTTTATCACCTTAAAAAAGAAATCTGGTACTCATTAGGTTTTGTCTCACCATTTCCCCATCTCTTCTACCAGAGCTTTAATCAACTGCCAGTCTTCTTGTCTGTGGACATTTTATATGATTGGAATCATGTAACTTGTGTTGCTTTGTGACTGCCTTCTTGCACTTAGGTATAATGTGTTTGAGCTTCACTCATGTTGTGGTAGGTTTTAGTACGTTATATCACTAAATAATATTATGTGGATATTCTACTTTTTTATTTATCTGTTTGTGGGCATTTGGGTTGTTTCTACCTATGTTTATGTGTGTGGACTTGCTGAGAATCAAACCCAGCGCCTTATACATGCTCCACAAGTGCCGTAGTACCGAGTTATACCACCAGCTCCTGTGTCTGCCTTTTTAAAATCATGAATAATACTGCTATGAATATTGATATGTAGGTTTTGGTATGAATGTATGTTTTCAGTTCTCGTGGATATATATCTCGGAGTGGAATAACTTGGTCATATGTAAACTTTATGTTTAATTGTTTGAGGAACTATTTCCCAAGTCGCATCACTGTTCTGTATTCCCACCAGGTATGTGTGAGACTTCTAATTTCTCCTTTTTGCAGACTGAACGTTTGTCCCCTCACGGAAATTCCTATGTTGAAGGCTTAATATCTAATGTGGTATTACTTGGAAGTAGGACCCTTGGAAGGTGATCAGGGGTCAGCTTAATTCATGAGGGTGAGACTTCATGATGAGATCAGCATATTTGTACAAAAAGGCACCAAATAGCCTGTTCCCCAACCCTGACTTGTAGCACACTGTGAGAAAGTGGCTGTATGAAAATCAGGCAGAGAGCCTCATGAAAAACCAAACTGGCCAGCATCTTGTTCTTGAAATTCCCATGTTCCAGAACTGTGAGAGACAAAGTGGTTTTCAACAGGGTGCCAAGACCATCCAATGGAGAAATGAGGCCTTCGGAAAATGGTTCCAGAACAGGTAAGTAGCCACTTGCAAAAGCATGAAGTTGGTGCAGAGGACATAAATAACTCTTACAACTCATTACCCACAATATGTAAAAAATTCTTACAACTTGATAATAAAAAGACGAACCCAATTTAAAAATGTGTTAACCAATAAGCATTTCTCCAGATGAGATAAAAAGCCAATAAGCATATGAAAAAAATCTCAACAAAATTAGTCATGAGGAAAATGCATATCCAAACCAAATGAAATTCTACTGCACACACACTAGGATTGCTATAATCAAGACAGCAGAGTATGCTTTTCACTTGCAGCCCCTGCAGTGAAGGTTGGGTTGTGCAATTTTAGTAAGTACAGTATCTACTCCAGACATGGGAGGCACTAGGCCAGGACCAATAGGAAGGTTTTCCAATTTCATAGTGCAAAATGAGAGTTAGTGTTCTTTTCCAAGAGGAATCATCAGCAGTTAGACTGGATTAACCTCTACAGAAGAATGCACAAAAAGGGACAGTTGGAAGAAATTCAAAAGAAAAACCATCATGAAAATTCCAAACCACCATCACTGGCCTACTCTCTTCCTAAGGTAATGGCCAAGAGGAATCAGAAACCTGAAATTAGAAGGCACCATAACAGTAAGCTATCAAGGCAGCCGAGGAAGCAAAGTAGACTATAGACTAAGCAAACATCTAAGAAGACAGCATTCTTTTGCAGGTGTCTATTCACTTTTTGTGGACCCATTTTGTGAAATACTTATTTCTTTATCAGGTGGTTTCGGCACCTTGTTGAAAACCAGTTGACTGTAGAGATATGGATTTATTTCTTAACTCTTGATTATTTTTCACTGATCTATGTCTATAGCACCATATTATGTAGATTACCATTACTTTGTCATATGTTTGAAATCAAGAAGTGTGAGTCCTTTTACTTTGTGTTTTCGTTTTCAATATTGTTTTGACTATTCTGGGTCACTTGACTTTCCGTATAAATTTTAGAATCATTTTATCAGTTTTTACACAGAAGCCCCATGGGTTTTCCATGAGAATTCTGTTAAATCTGTAGATCAGTTTGCAGATATTTTTCATATTAACAGTTAATTATTTCAAACCATGAAATGATAGATATCCATTTATGTAGGTGTTCTTTAATTTCTCTTAACAGTGTTTTGCAGTTTTCAAAGCACAAGCTTTGTACTTCTTTTATAAAATTTACACCTAAATATTACATTTCTTTTGATGCCACTATTAATACTGTTGTTTTCTTAATTTGATTCTTGGAATGTGCATTGCAACTATATAGACATATAATTATTTCTGTGTATTGATCTTGTAGTCTGCAACCTTACTTTTATTTATTATTTTTTAATTTTTATTTTTACCAAGAACATGTATTGGTACATTGTATACATAATGATCATAACCTTACTCTTAAAATTTTGTTCTAATAGTTTTTTAGTGGACTTTTAATATACCACATCATATCATCTGCAAATACAGCTAGTTTCCTTCTTTCTTTCCAATAAAAGTGCCTCTTTTTCTCTTTTCTCTTTTCTTGTCCAACTGTTGTGGCCAGAACCTCAAATAACATGTTGATTAGAAGCAGAAAAGCAGATATCTCTGTGTTATTACTGATTTTATGACACATAGCCCTCTGCTTCCGCATGAAGCGTAATGATAGCTGTGGGCTTTTCACAGATGTCCTTTATCAGGCTGGCACAATTCCTTTCTCTTTTAGTTTGTTGTTCAATCACGAAGGGGTTTTGGGTTTTGTCGAGTGTTTGAGATGATCATGTCATTTTTGTTTTTCTCTTTTGAAATGATATAGTACATTAATTGATTTTTCATTTGTTGAATCCACCTGGGATAAATCCCATCTGGTCATGGAATATAATTCTTTTTATATTTTGCTGTATTCCATTTACTAGTATTGGTCCTTCTGTTTGATGTTATTATAACAGAATATCACAGACTTGGTAGTTCATAAGGAAAAGTTTATTCAGCTTACGGTTCCAGGGGCTGGAAAATCAGGAATATGGCTGGTCTGTGCTTGGCATCTGGTTGGGCTTTCTTGCTTTGTCATCTAATAGGTGAGAGACAGGGGGCAAAAGAGGTCAGGAGACTGCAGATGAGCAAGAGCGGGTCAAACTTGCCTTTATAGCAAGCCCACTCTCACTCAACTAACTTCCTGTCATGATAGTAACGGTGGTCCATTCGGGGAGGGCACCGTCATGACCCATTGCGTTTTATTAGGCACTGCTTCCCAACAGTGCTGCACTGCAGGTTAAAGCGGCGCGTGAGCTTTGGGGAACACATTCACATCATTGCGGTATCCACAGGAGATATTAAACTGGTTTTCTTATGATGACATGGTGTCAGGATCATACTGGCCTCATGGAATAAGTTGTGTTTCACATCTTCTACTTTAGGAGACTTTGTGAAGACTTGGTGTTAAATCTAATTCTTTATATGTTTTGTTGAAGTTTATTGAATAAGTGTCTATCTGGACCTGGGCTCATCTTTTTTAGTAATATTTTTTTTTTTTACTACTTTAGTTGCTTCATTTGTTACAGTCTTTTCAGATTATCTATTTCTTCTTGAGAGAGTTTCAGTAGTTTCCATCTTTCTAGGAATTTTCTACTTTATCTAACCCAGTAGTGGTGAACCTATGGCATGTATGTTGCTTGTTTTTCTTTTAAGACACAGGATGTTAATGTATGAGTTGTTTTTTCTAAACTAAAACCTCACTATTCAGGTTTAAGTGTGGTGTCGGTACTTTGTGATAAATAGGCGGGTTTTGGGTTGCAGTTTGGACACTTGTCTCTAAAAGGTTCCTCATCACTGAAAGCTTTCTAATATATTGTCATATAGTTGCTTGCACTTTTTCTTTAATCTCCTTTTTTTCTGCAGAGTTATTAGTAATGCCTCCCCTTCTATTTCTGATTCTAGTATTTTGAGTCTTTTTGTTCTTACTGAGGATGAATTTTACTTTGTGGTTTATACTTAATAAAAAAGTAAAAAAAAATCATTATCTACTTTCTTCTTTAATCTTCATATCAACTCCTTTAAGACATAACACCTTACACTCTTCATTTTAGAAAAGGAAAAACAAAATAATTGAAAAAATTTAAGGTCTCATTCTCATTGTTGTTTAAAAAAGGTAGGTTCTTTCTCACTTAAACTGAACTTTGTTCACTCTGTCTTGTGCGGGTGAAAAGTGGATTTTTGAATTTAATTTTTTAAATTAAAAATTAGGAAAGCTGTTTATTACCATTGCTTGTTAATGTAAAATGTTCAATATTTTAAATATGGTGGCGATTTCAAACAGTTACTGTACTACACGCCAGACCTACCAACTTTTTTTGTTTTTTTGTTTTTTGTTTTTATTGTTCAGAAAGTGGTAGTATGTTTATTTTTATTTTTAATGGACACTCATTATTTGTACATATTTGTGGGGGACAGTGTGACATTTTAACACAGGTATATATGTGTAATTATCAGATTGGGGCAATTGGCACATCTATTGGTGCAGACGTTTATCCTTTCTTTTTTTACGTTTATTTTATTTTAATGATACATTTTAGATGTACATAGTGATAACATTCATCACAGGGGATTTGTACCTGTACATGATATATCTTGTTGCTTCTGGAGGGGGTGAAGGGAGGGGAGGGGGATCAGACCTATCAATGTTAACACTGTTTCCCCGAGCTGATATAAAGCTCTTCTCCTGAACTGTTCTGTCTTTTCTCTTGGAGTGGGTGAGGAAAGTTCATTACTGGGAGAAGGTTTGTAGGCACTTCAAGGGTTTTTCTTGAATGTAGCTAAGCTGGGATGCAGGCAGTATTGGCTAGTATAGTAAAACCTTTACCTTGACCATCCATTGGCCCATAAGCTGAGTAAGTCAGAGATGGAAGCAAGATGATAAGAAAGGTGCTGTGTAACTAATCCTAATTCTCTTTTGTAGACCTGGAATATATACTGTTATAAGGATTCTGAAATGAAGGCATTAGTGTCTTCTGATTTTCAACTTAATTTCTGATATATTTAGAAAAATATTTCAATTTAATAGAGTTTGGTATTTGCTTTCAGATCGTGTTTGGCATTTTTATAGCAACAAGAAAGTATTAAGTTCCTACTGTATGCCTTGTGTTCCACCAGGGACTTATCTTTGATTTGTGGGCTTTTTATTTTTTATTGGGATGCCCAGCTCACTTAAAGGAATTCTAATACCAAGCTTTATATATTTGTACCTCCCCTGCCTTTCATATTTCTCTGTTACCATTTACTACACAAGTATTGATTTCAAAATATCTTCCAGAATCTCTGTTGGCAATTTGAGTTTGTGCATCTGTGCCAAGAAAGGATTATATTTGTTTTCATGCACATGTTTTATGAGGCTATGTTCTTTTTCCAATAATTGTTTTACTAGAGTCAATAGGAGGCTGGTTAATAGTTTTTCATGTGGTAATAGAATTTTTTGAAGCAGGGAGAATGTAATTGTGAAATTTAAAAATAAACA
Source organism: Hystrix cristata (assembly GCA_004026905.1). Classification (NCBI taxonomy): domain Eukaryota; kingdom Metazoa; phylum Chordata; class Mammalia; order Rodentia; family Hystricidae; genus Hystrix; species Hystrix cristata. Next base: position 115,735 of record PVJO010000500.1, on the reverse strand, counting down.
AACAAGGGCCTAAACGTTTAGGCTGTATATTTCCTGTAAGTACCCTGAATTTTGAAATTCAGCAGTATGTTTTTGTATTGGGTGAAGCATTCGCTGCAAAAATAAAACATACAATGTGGGCATAGATTTTGGTTCTAAAGAGTAGGTGTGAAATGTGTCCATGTATGTGTATGTATGCCTGGTAGTATGCATTGAAGTAAAAGTTAGAAGACTGGGTTTTGCACTTGCCAGCTATTAAAAGTCATTAAACATTTGTCTGCTTTGGCCTTCTGATTTTTAATACCTGTCAGGTCTGCTTATTTTTAAGTATGAGGGGTGATTATATGAAATGAATGAAAATTTCAATTGTGAAGTATCAGTCTGTATGTTTCTCCCTAGTACATTGTTGACTGTAACATTTGTCTAGTGGGAAACTCAGATTGATGGGTAAGGGCAAAAAAACCCGAAATCCAAAAAACAAAAAACAAAGCCCTTGAGTATGTGTATATTTGTGTGTCATTTTCCTTTATGATGTTAAAATTGAAGGGTGCTATTCCATACAAATGGATGCCCATAGGACATTCTTATGTATGAGAAGGGCTAATATTTATAATCCATTTTAAGAGATAATTAAATGCTATATAATGATTGATAAATTAATATGTTTAACCTCACTGTAATGTAGATATTTTTATAACAGTAGTTTGAAATTTTAGATTTATTTCCCTTCTTTGGAAACAAGAAAATCATGGAATGATCGAATAGAAAAATAATAGATTATGGCTTTAGGTTCTCAAATGTTATAACAATCTTACAAGCTGCTTTTCTCATATTTTACCGACTTTCTCTAAGCATTTCCTGTAACTGATTCATCTTCAAATCATTTGATTCCCCATTTGCTAGATGGATTACATTGCACTCCTGTCTTGTTCTGATAATGTGCTAAACATCCCAGGAAGCAGGTTCCATCTGCTGTCACCAAGGATTGGGAGTTACACACTGGCTGCTGCTCCCAGACAGTGGATGCACAAATTATAGCTCACTGTTTACCAAACATGAAAAACAGAATGTGTGTGTGGGTCTCCAAACCACTTCAGCAATATGCAAAACTCCCATACACTCTACAGTGTTCCTCTTCTACTGTGCGGACACAGACTTCACATTCTTAGCGTCTTTGGAAAGTTGAGCAAGGAGCTCACAAGCGCATATAACAAAAGGGCATGAGAAGCAAGTTCGGGCAAATAATTCAGTGATTTAGGTCGCTTCAATTTACTTCTTACAGAGGCAACATTTTCTTCCTTCTGGGCATGTGTAATCAGTCTTCCACAAGTTGTTATGAGAAATTATTCCTAGTCTTCCATGGAAATAACTGTTAATAATGGCTACGCTAGTATGCTACTGATAGCATATATATTGTAGCACTTGATTCATAAATATTTTCACAATATTATGGGCATGTCCTGTGTACATTGCAAATATTAGTTCATTTCATCTCATAACCATCATGTGGTATGTTTGCCTGCTTTTGAGGGGTATTATTGGGGATTAAATCAAGGGTCTTAGCACTGAGCTACATTCCTAGCCCATTTTTATTTATTGACTGGGTCTTGCTAAGTAGCCCAAGCTGGGCTAGATCTTTTAAAATCCTCCTGTCTCAGCCTCTCAGAGTGCTGGGTGAGAGGCATGTGCCATCACGCCCAGTTTACCATGTAACTAACACAAGAAGTTACAAGAACTAATCACCTAAGTTGTACGAAGAAGAGCCGTGAATTAGACAGGGGATTTCAAGGTCTTAACTACTACATTATGCTACTCTTTAATCATTTAATCAGACTTGATTAAGTCAAGTGATGCTTCCCCTGGAAAATATTTGTAATCGTCCATGACAGCAATGAGAAAATTATATAAGAGAGCACACCAGTTAACACTTCTGACCACATATGGTCAGAAGGAGAGAGAAAAAATCGCACATTTCAGTTTTAATTTGCACTTACAGTAAAATACAATAAATCTGGATGTTGTTTGGATTATTGTATGTGTGTAGAAATGGTTATCTCATCATTTTTCTGTCATTAAAATAGGTTTGAAGAGTGAGACTTTCTGGCTAAACTGTTTATTGAGTTTATTAGCTGCTGGGCACTATACTGAATATAGGACAGATGCTGCAGATTGTACAATGTCAGTGTCTCCCAGTACTTTACCTCCCCATGTTGTGCAGATTAGACTTTAGCAAGTTATTTTCTTTTGTAGATTTAAGACTCCTGGTCTATAAAATGAAGGGATTATTCAGTTAGTTTCTACCATATTTTGTAAAGTACAATATTTGTTAATTCTTGTTAAATGTAGTATTTTAAATATAATACAATAAAATTAGAGCGAACATCATTTGACCTCATGTAACCTTAATGTTTCTCAACTAGATAATGAATCATTTCCCCCCTTTGCATGAGTTAATAATTTTGAGTATTGTTAATACTTAAATTTTTACTCATGTAAAAAATGGTTTTAGAAATGTGTTTTTAGGGCTGGGAGTGTAGCTCAGTGGTAGAGCACTTGTCTACCAGATGCAAAGCCCTAGGATCAACCCCTGTACCACAAAAAAAATTAGAAATGTGCTTTTAAAAAAAATCACGTTTTAAAAATTGTCAATAAAATGCTATATTTGATAAATTGGCTTAAATTTTTGTCTAGAGAATAAATTATTCGACCCTATCATCTACTTACGTTAAGCTGTGAAAAATTTGAAGTTGTGAAGATATCTATGACTGTAGCACTTTGATAGAGATGTCAGTGCTCTGAGAGAAAGTCTTTTTCCTCAGAGATTTGAATCTTCTGTAGTATGTATATCCTAATCTCTTTTGATGAAACCCTTAGAGACTTCATGTGTAGTTCATTTGTCTGTAGTGTGTGATGGGGTAACAGTCCCTTGACAAGTTAAATTTACACCTGTGCATTATAGAAAACAGTGATTCTACTATTTACATAGATTATCTGCAGTGATTTTTTTCAACGTTTTATCATGTGTTCCTTGCCAGCTTGTCAATTTCAAGTTGATTTATTTATTTTAATGATATGTTCCTTTAAAAATGTTTTTATAATATGACGTATACAATTCTGCATTGATGAGATATCAGCAGAGATAAGACACTGTATTAGTGTTCCAATTTTTAGGTTAAATTCAATATTGAATCTATATGATATTATAAAATATAAAGCTGCTGAGTTTCCTTTCTTATATCTGCAGAGTATATACTTGCCTTTGAGTAGAGTCTTCTTAGGAAGTAGCACCACAGTACGTAATTATAATATGAAAGTCACTTGTATTTCAGACCATTTTGCAAGTACATTTGGCAAGTGACATATACGATTTCACCCTCAAAATAGCGCCTCAATACTATACAGCTGCACAGTATTGCAGAAATTCTTATGGGCATATATTACCGTTTTGATTGGGATGCATGGTGTTTTCTGTTAAAGCAGCTACTAGGAAATGTCTGTGCCTTATTTTTCACCAACTCTACAATGTCATAATCATTCCTTCAAGTATTAATTCCTTCTTTCTTTACCTAACCCTAGTCTTATCTTATTACTTGGCCCTTATATGTCTAATTCTTCTTTTAACATCTTTTCATTACATGTGTATTTGCTTTTAGTGTAAGGTACCTGCCATTGTGTTTTGCCATTGTTGTTGGAAATAGCAGGCTTATTATTTAAAAGAAAAATCATTCATGTTGCTTCTTGTATCTTAAGACATGTCCTAAACAAATTCCAGTTTGTTTAGGATATTGATAAATTTCCTTCAGGATTTTAGGATTTTTTCCACCCAGACTCTTTCACTTTAAATGTATGAGTACCCTTGCAAGCAGAAGGCCCTGAGTTCAATCCCCAGCACCAAAAACAAACAAACAAACAAAAAACCCAAATAAATATATGAGTACCCAGCTTCATGAAATACATGCTTCATAAATATTTGACCATTTTTTATTTTGAGTCAGAAGAATCTTGAATTTTGAGAGTGAAGGTAAGAAATCTTTAAATGATTTATGTTCTACAGGTTGTCCCTTAATTGTTCTCTGTGTCCCTCTAGACTGCCAAGACAAATATTTAAGTGGTGGTTGTGATATTTACATAATTAGAAGCTTCAAATATTATTTCCCTTGAGATCAGTGTTTCAAAACATTGGTTTTATACTACCCTAGTGAGTTTCTAATAATTCCAAGGTAGTACAACATTGAGAAGTCCACATGAGACAATTTAATTCATGATCATTTTAAATATAAACGCATACCATATGGTATGTGCTATGTGCGTGCACTTTCTCTCTTTCTCTCTCCCCCTTCTTGGTCCCTCTCCACTGGATCCCTCTCTCTGCATGCTTGTGTGTGTGTGTGTGTGTGTGTATGTGTGTGTCTTGTGTGTTTACTTTACTTTTTAGGAAAAGGCAATAGAAGTGCTTGTCTGAAAAAAAATTCATTGGATTCGTTGCTTTATACTCAGGAAAATTTGCAAGTCTTCGTTTCACACGGGCCATGCTAATCTTCTCTGTATCATTCCAGTTTTAGTGTATGTTCTGTGGAAACAAGCACAAAATTTTAGATTTTTGTACTGATTTCTCAGCGATAAAAATGGAAAATGAAATACACAATCAGAGCTTTTCTCTTGCTTTCTAGAAGAGCAATCAGAAGTATTTAGCATAACCTGCTTATAAGATTAAAGCTACTGTGTTCTTATCTACTATAATCATGTATGTCAGTTTTTATCTTTCTTTTTTAGGACTAGGGAACCACAGGCATTGTTACTTGACAAGCCAGTAAATGTGTATATTTCTAGCACTATCTTTTCTAGAACTATCCAGTGCTTTAGATCACATTCTCTCTTTCTCTAGGTCTACTTCCAGTGCTATCAGTTTCTTCTGGGAAGACTGCTGTAGGCCTTGGTTCTGCAGCATATTGCCCTGAAGTGTTGTATTGTGGACCACTTATTTTCTGGTCTCAGCCTTCCTTCCAAAGATTGTTTCTGGCCTCCGTGTTCCTGCCAGTTATTCTGGATTTTGTCTTTGTTACGATCATGTGATTTACTACAGAAGCCGAGTTCTGTCTGAAGTTGGCCTTAGTCTCCTTGCCAGTCAGTCCTGCTACACATCCAGACTGTTTGCTGCACATCCAGACTTCTTTGAATAGCCTTGACTTCTGAATTTAGTTATTGGGTCTCTGAAGAGCGAAAATATTTACACAAACCAAGAAAGAGGTTTCCTTTTCTTCTTTTTGAAGGAAAGGATTCTTCAAATTTATATCTTCCTTTCAAATGCTATAAATGTGCCGAAGTACAAAGACTCACAGTTCCAGCAGTTTTTCCTGTTAAACCGTGTGCTACTTTTTAAACCAAACCTTGAATTTATGCTTATGGGTATATTTTATCAACAGTTTATATGTGTAGTTATAAATCATTTAAAAATCTTTGTCAAAATAACAAAAAATTACCAGAAACAACAAACAAATGGAGACAACAGTAGAGTAGAAGCAGTGCATATGACAGAAATATGGAAACATGAGTGTGCTGTGTAGTCTGTAATAATCGTGCCAGAAAGAATTTTGCTGTAGGTTCAATTGTGTTGTCCAAAAAATGTCGATGGCCTATTCCTTCATGCCTGTGAATATAACTTTATTTGGAAAGATCTTTGCACTTGATATTAGCCAAAAGGCCAAGACATGTTTGGAAAGAAGATCTCTGCAAATGATCAAGTTAAGGCCTAACCTAGTACTATGACTGTATCCTTGTGAAAATGGAAGTTTTAACCCAGAGATAGGAACATGGGGAGAATGTCACATGAAGACCAGAGTTGTGTTACCTCAGACCAAGACACTCCAGAGGTTGCCATTGCCAACCAACTTCTGGGAGGAGAGAGACCTGGAACAGGTCATTCACACAATCCTCAGAAAAAGTAAACTTACACACACCTAGATTTCACACTTTTAGCCTGTAGACCATGAGATAAACATTTCTGTTTGTATCATTTGTTTTGTAGTCATTTGTTAGGATGGCCCTAACCAAATAATACAGATTTAATTCAGCAGCAGGTGAACTAATAACCATTTAAAAAGCCATAGCAACTTTGCTTTTTAGTGTTAGTTTTCAAGATGAGATTATTTACTCATGACAAATTTTCTTCCCATAGAAAGAATGTAAGAAAAGTCAGCATATAATTTACAACCTTGCTTGAAAGGTATACAAATAGATTTTTAAGATTTTTCTTTAGGCTTTTTTTTCAAGTTAAGGAAGTCTTTGTTAAGTAAAATTTATATAGCAATGTGGAAGATGCTTCAAAGGCAGAAGTAAACATGAAAATAAATTTAGCACAGGTCAATAGATGTATATATTTGTCCAAAAAGAAATGCAAACAGGCTCAGCAGCAAGACACCTTTCTTCTTTAATGATGTGCTGGTTTAAAATACACTGACCTCCTCTCAACTTACAAGACTGGCTCACATCCAAACTTCCTGTTTGTAGATGCTGCTAGATGGTTTGCTTAGCAACATACTTAATGGGACCACAGGGAGTTTGGTTTTCCAGCTAAATGAGTTTAGAATGCTCAAATAAAAGCAAAGGTTCAGGATTTTTAAGAAAGAGCTTTAGGAACCCCACAAGTAAAAACCAATCACAGATAATTAGATCATTTTCACAAATCATTTTTTCCAACTTTTGGGTAAATATATATTCATAGATAATTTCAACACTCAAAATCAAGTTCATTTTATAGAAAACATATCTAACAAAAATTAGATTTCAGATTTCATCAGAAAGGTGTACATATCTAGTGTCTTAAACTGTACTTAAATGAAATAAAGAATGGAAGCTATTTGTATGCAAAAATGTTAGTGTTTTAATAAAGTATGTGGAAATGTTATTTTTCTTCCAGTGTAAATGTATGCAGATATTAGAAAAAATATTTATAAAAATTAGAGGTGGGGGTGGTTGATGGAAAATGTATTATCTTACTTTATGAAAGAACTCTTAGTGAATGTATCCAATAGCTCAGAAGGCAGATCTTGGATGTTAACTTAGATCATTACAGTCAACATAATTTTCTTTCAGTATTTTTTTCCTAGGTATTCTAAGTGAGGTAATACAGAGCTCACTGACTATGTTCTTTCCTCAGGGAAAATTCATTCATGGGGATGTGATGTCCACAGAGGAATTCTAGTCATTAAGCCTAAGATTTGATTTACCCTGTGTCATACTCTGGGGTAATACAGTTATTGAGAGATGTGTTCCTGAATACACTAAAGCTAAGATAAACCACGACGATGCATTTGTTGTTGGGAGTTTGCATTTATCTGATTTTGGTTGGGGAACTTCTGATACTTTACATATAGCAGAGGTACAGCAGAGGTAGTGTTCATGTAATTTTGAACTTGAAAGGGGACATATCAACAGGTAAATCAGCAAGGTTCTGGGCAAAATAAGACATATTCTACTTACTCTACTTTTGGCAGAGTAGACCAGTGCTTCTTAGTGGCAAGGGGGACCCGTACAGTTGGGATTTGTAGTTTATGAGGGGAGTCAACAAGAGCTGTGAAAAGGGCAGGTATGGTTCATGGTGTATTCACATCAAGCCTTTGAACCACAGACATCAGACTGAAAGGTAGAATGGCATCCAGTGATATTCAGCATCACAGCTTCACATAAGCTTGTGATAATGTTGGGTTTTTCCATAGCAAAGTGGTTTGAATGACAGCTGTCCAAAAAAATGTACACATGTCTCTGAATCTGTAAATGTCATCTTTGAAAATATTGAGCGCTCAAAGAAGATTATCTGTTTGGGTCCAAAATCAAGTGATATATGTCTCTCTAAAAGACATGCTGAAGAGAAACACAGAGAGAGAAGAGGCAAAGATGCCATTAGGATAGAGGCAGAGTTTGGAATGATACAACCTCAAGGCAAGATGTGCCTGGCACCACTGGAAGTTAGAAGAGATAAGGGAGAATTTTCCCCTAGAGTCTCTGGAGAAAGTGTGGCCCTACCACATTCTGATTTTAGACTTCTGCCCTCCAGAACCATTGAGAGAATAAATTACTGTCATTGTCACCTATCCCAGTTTGTCATAGTTTATTACAGCAGTCGCGGGAAACTCATACACTTAGAACAAACCGACTTGGATGTTCTACAATTTTCAGTGCCTTGGGGGTCCTGGAAACCACTTCCAAGAAGGATCTTCTGAATCTTAGGCAGCCCTTGATTGGTAAAAGATATCTGCCTTTTGTTTGTTTGTTTTTTTGTTTTGTAATTTAACAGGATGTAATTTCATAAGTTAGGAAGCGTAGTAAAGTTTATTTTTAAGCAGGCCAGTGTGGGAGAAATTCTAGTCTCTTAGTAACATAATTGCATTTCTGAATAAGAACTTCATAAGTACTTTGAGGACTGGATTGCGATTCTCTAGAATTTAAATATGAAGAAGATACAGTTTTTCTTCTGTGGAATTCTCTGGGTTGAACTCAGGCTTTGCCATTAACTCGTTGGCAAGTTGCCTTTCTGCTGAGGTTTGACTGCCCTTTTCGAAACCACGTTCAAATCTGATTGTTGTACTAACAGTGTTGAAAGGTGGGGCCATTATAACATGATGAATTCTTGTGGGTACCACTCTCGTGAGTGTGTCGCAGGAGTGAGTTAGATATAAACAGGGAGTTTGGTGCCCCTTTCCTTTTCCTCTTGAGTTCATTTTGCCGTGTGATGCCTCCTTGATGTTATAACCCGGAAAGAAGGCCCCTTCCAGATCCGGTCCCTTGACCCTGGCTTCCAGTGCCATGAACATGAGTCAAGTCAACTTCCGATGCTTATAATTTCCTCAATCTGTGGCATCATTACAGCTGCACACATGGACTAAGATCCTGTGTAAGCTTTAGTTTCTTATCTATAGAAAGGAGACAGTAATTCTTTGGTTATTATTAACCTCACTTATGGGATTTAAATGAGGCAATAAAATACTAATTGCTATTTTTTCTTGTCATCTTAAATTATAATCAAGAGGCTAAGTATTAGAAATGATAAATAACACAGTCCTGAGTTCTTGAGCCTTCTTTGAGAATGAATATTTTACTGTATTGTGAAAGAAAATTTTACTCTATCTGTGCTTATGTAGCTGAGAGCTATCAGTTTTTACAGTGATGACAACCTGTATATATTGAGAATTTATTACAATCCAGATCACCTGCCAGGGGCTTTGCATTTGGGTGGTGGGAAGCAGAGCTGCAGTTTGACATCTGGATGCTATCGGGGTTTTTCCAAAGACTCAAGGAGACCATCAGGATGAGAATGGGAATCTGTTTTGGCACTGGGAAGATATTTGCAGGATTCACTAAGGGAAAAATATATGGTTCCTACCACTTAGGCCAAGAACTCATTATAAATTTGTTATCCTTATGCTGTACTGATTCTTCCTTATTAATGATTGAAACAACTAAATCAAGATTTAAAACCTGATTTTTTAAAAAGAAGTAAATAAAAATTGGTAAAAAGCACTAATGAAATTAGCAAAATAGTAAAATAACAATTACACTAAAAGGTAAAGTAAAGAGCCGCTGTGGAAAATATGATGGCAGTTCCTCTAAAAGTTAAAACTAAAAAAGGACCATATGATACAGTTGTTCCATTACTGAGTATCTAGTCAAAATGATTGAGGGCTGGGTTTTGAACAGAGATCTGTACTCTCACACTTACAGCGTTGTTTCATGATGTAGCCAGCCAAAATGTAGGTGTAACACAAACACCCACTGAAAGACCAACAGATAAACAAATCATGGTATATACATACAATGGACTATCACTCAGTCTTAAGAAATAAGGAAAATTCAGACATATGTTACAATACAGATGAAACTTGAGTACATTGTATTAAATAAAATAAGCCGGTCACTAAGTGGCATACAATATGGTTCCACTTGTGTGAGGAACCTAGTGTCAAAACAGATGCAGAATGTGTAATAGTTGCCAGGAACTTAGGCAGAGCAGGAAATATGGACTTATTAGTTAAGCGAACAGAGTTTCAGTTTTGTAAGTTGATTTCTGGAGATGGATGGTCACTATGGGTTGCACAAGAATATAAATGTACGTAATAGCACTTAACTGTATAGTTAAAATGGTTTGTCCTATGGTAAATGTTAAATATTATGTGATGTATATTTCACCACAATAGAAAAATGGGTTGGGGCTGCAGGGACTCTGCCACAACTTGCAAATAACTTGATAAAATGAATTTAAATCTGCTTAGAAACAAAAGGAAGAAAAAGTGATGCCTGCCTCCGAACTCTTTATTTGACTCATACACACTCAGAACAGAGAGTGTGTTCGTGAGCCCCCGCTTGAGTCTTAATTATGCCCTTCCTTTGTCTTTGAGACCCATGTGACAGTAGAATTCATTGATCTAAACTGTTTGAATCCAGTGTTCTGGGTGTCAGCAGTAGACCCTTGTATTGTGCCACCACATGAACTGGGTTTCCTTATACCTTGCTGACGAGTCCTACCTGCCTTCTCAGCTCCCCATTCCTTATCCCATCCTCTGCTCTCCGTCTCTTAGCCCACTGTGCCTTCTCTAGTGACCCAATGCTGTCTCACATCGTGTTCTGTGAATGGGGCCATTCTCCTAATGACACTCAGATTTGAATCATGTATGTTTTAGGTCTGTTGTGTTAAGTCCTATCAGCGTTCATAGTACAGTATATTGATGAAAAATTCAGAAACAAAACATAAGCCTACTGATTTCCTACCAAAGGCACTCTGTGAATTTCAAAAGTAATTTATTTTCTACTCTTTTGTTTAGTGAATTTAGTTTTGCTGACTGAGTGTTCTTTTAATTTGGAGAAGTTAAAAATAATCACAGGAAAGGCTGTTGTTTCTTCTAGGAAAACAAATGAACCGGATAAAAGTTTTAAATTATAAACATCATAAGCATTAGCCAGAACAGCAAAGAGCTTTTCTTCATAGAACACTGCCAGTAAATTCCAAAACTCTCCTAATTTTATGTGATCTTTGTAATGTCTACATTATGACATTCAGTAGAATAAGTAACTAAATATTAAACATATGCTTAAAACAGAAGACTCTGCATTTAATTTTGGTCTTACTTATTTCAATGGAGGTCTAAATTTAAGTGGATCCAGAAAGCATCTTTTAGAGGAAGACAAATCTCTGGTTTCCAGTTAGATTTTGTGTTATCCATGGGCTGAATAGACTAGAGACCTAGAACTTACTCTGTAATATAACTTCTTTGTTCTTTGGTAGTTCAAGAAAATTAGAATAAATAGCCCAACTTGTGATCTACATTATTCAACAGATTGTATATTTGTGAATCTCTGAGAAAATTCATACACATTATAAATTCTCACCTGCTTAGAAACAATATCTTGGAGAATTTTACAGCACCCATGAATATGGCAGTGTCCTAAAATAACAAAAAAGCTGTCTGATTTAAAAAAGTAATATTTTGGATGGAAGTTAAATTTGCATTTCACAACAGTTTTTTCATTCTAAAATTACTCTTAGCAATTGTAAAAATGCATAATTACCCCCAGCTTAATTGCTACTATTTTCTGTATGAAGTGAACAGTGTTTAGTCACATGTATTACGGTGGATTATACTATACCATTTAGAAAGTCACTTTTATGTATTGTGTGCTATTATTGTTGTTGAGTTTATTTTTTATACAGCATTGTTTCCAGATTACTTGTATATATATATATCTACATGTATTTACCTATATCTTTTTGTCTATAATCACATTATTTTGAAGAGTTAAAGGAGTAAATTCTTTTACACATAGAAAGTGGAGTCATTTTACGTGTAATTTTATGTTTCTGTGCCATAATGTTTTTGCTTCTTGAACAGTAAAAAAATAGAACAAAATATTCGTTTTGTAACTAGAGTATAACTTACACGCTAGAACAATGTGATGGACATTTTGAGAAATAGTGCTGACAGTAGTATCTTTTAATGATGTTATTACTGAGGCTAAATTTGCCCTGTTTGGACTTCTGTGTAGTGGAATTAGTTAATACAGTTGTGTAATAACCAATTGAATTCATAAAACATGTTCACTATTTGATTTTTTTCTTCTTTTATTAGACCTTACCTTTTTTTTGTGTGTGGTACTGGGGATTGAATCCAGGGGCTTTGCACTGAAAAACAACCCCAGCCCATTTCTTATTTTAAATTTTGAGACAACGTTCCCCTAAGTTGTTAAATTGTCCAAGCTGACTCGAACTTGCAGTCCTCCTACCTCAGTCCCCCAGTGTTGGGATTATAGGCCTGTGCCACCAGCCTGGGTTTAGACCTTATAATTGTATAACATAATTATTATAATTATTTTCGATAGGCTATACTAAAACTGGAAGATGACAATGTGTCATTTTACCAACTTTTACCATTTCTCCCTTTGTGAAGTATGTTCTGTCATGCAGGGAAAGCCAATTTTTATTAATAGGTGCTTGAAAGTTTTTGCAAGCCAATTTTCTCCAGGAGGTAATTTTAGAAAAATTTACATTCATTAGGCAGAATTATTCAAAATAACTGCACTCTAGAGTCACTGTCCTGTGCTCCCTCCAGGACATATCACGGACATATAAGGAAGACATTTTTATGTCCATTTCTGGTTATTTCTACAAATAGCAGATGTGTAGTTCTCATCAAAAGTTTCAGTATTCAAAAGTATGAAGACATTTCAGTATACTGCAGGATCATTTTGGATATAGAAGGGTAGATTTGATAAAGAGTAAATCTCTTATGAATTCTATTGAATGATGCATGAGGGAGGGGAATTTTTTCATTAGTTACAAAGAAAAATAAGTGGTTCTGCATGTTTCTGTGATATATTGTATATAAATAATTATGGAATAAATTATTGGCACATATGAGTCTTTTCAATTTTGTTTTTTAGTGCTGCAGGGCTGAATAAATGTAGCACAGAGGCTGATGTTTTGTTCCATATTTTACCTCAGATCCATGAGATCAAAACTTTTCAAGGGTGAGGATACATATTTGTAGCTAGACTATTCTAAATGTGCAACATAGTTGCTATAATGATTATTGTCTTCTACATTTAAAGCCATAATGTTTGATTTCAAGCATGCTTCTTTTTTAACATCAAATATTCTCTAGCTGGGGGAAATAAATTGGTGTAATTTTTCTAGACATGAGTTTAGTAATCTGCATGAAGAGGAATATTAACTTTAAGAAATTTGTTTTATGCATATAACCAAAGATATATAGAAATATTGCTATATGAGAATGATTATGTTGTATTTATTTCTAATGACAAAATGTTGGAAACAGTATAACTTCCAAGTTATGGTGATTGACTTTTTAAAAACTAGGGCATCTAATTTTTTTTTTTTTTTTGTGGTGCCGGGGATCGAACTCAGGGCCTTGTGCTTGCAAGGCAAGCACTCTAATCACTGAGCTAAATCCCCAGCCCCTCTAATTGTTAATTAACTATTTAATAATTTGCTTTTGAACAATGCCTGTTATTTTTTTAAAAGTACTATTTAATGCTAATATATAAGATAAAATCAGAACCATAAATCAATTTGGTTTGGTGCCATTTTATATGAGAGAAATTCTACCAGAAACATTTTAATTATTCAATCTTTACATTGAATATGTTATCTTTAGATGAAAGGAGTACACTGAGTATTTTTCATGTTTGGACTTTCAAATGTTTTCTAATGTTTTTTTTCAATTTTTACTTTTTATTAGTGCATGTTTACAGTACATAATGATTACATTCCTCATGGCGAGCTGGTACATGTACATAACACATCTTATTTCATTTTTCATTCCTTTCCCCTCCCCTCCCTCTTCCTTCCCTCTCTCTCTTTGTTCTTCCCTTTTGCAAAAGATCTATCTTCCTGTTGCCTATTATCTATGTTTTCTTGTGTTCTTTGCTTATATTTTTGGTTTCTCATATAAGAGAAATGATATGATAATTAAACTTGTGTGTCTTTTACTTAACATTAGGCCTCAATGTATATCCATTTTCCTATAAATGCCTCATTTATTAGTTTTAGCTTGTTGAGGAGTCTCCAAACATATTCCCATAAATGGTTGTACTAGACACCAACAATGTAGAAGTGTTCCTTTCTCCCTGCAGCAAAATTTTGTCTAGAATAAATATTAATTACTTCTGTAATCAGAAGAAATCAGTGTAAATAGTATTTCAAAATGCTGAATCTCTAGCAGGGTTTGCTGTCTTTACATTTCAAGGTCAGTCACCAAATATCCGAGTGGCCTTAATACTTCATGGTGAAAGCAAAATTCCTATCCATGTAATTGTGGATATCTTAAAGGTTAGGACATTGAATTGTAAGTCTTTGCTTCCTTTTTATTTGCCCTAAAATAGTTTAAGTCTTTTTTTTCCTTAGGAGTTATGATTTCTGTATTCTGTGCCATGCCCTAGACAGAAAGGGCCACAGGCATTTCTTTATTTTTTCATGAAAAAAGGATGAATAATCAGTCTGTAGGTGTTTGTTTTCTATAAATTAATCATAGCTCTACCACAGGTAATTGTCACTATTTCATTTTACCTTTTATTTGTAGGTAATAGAGAAAAAAGTATTGAGACATATAGATCGACTTTTAAATATTGTGTTAACGGTTTTCTCATCTACCTGACACCCACAACTTAAAGGAGGAAAGGTTTATTTTGGCTCACAGGTTTCAGTCCATATTCATCTGGCTTCAAGGCAGGTGGCACAGCAGAGGAGAAATGGCTCATGGCATGACAACACACCCGCCAGGCAACTCTCCCAATGACCAGCCTCCTCTGAGCAACACATTTAGCTATAAACTCATCATGGACTAATCCACTGATGAGTGTCTCATGTGCTCATGATCCACTCACCTCAGCAAAGACCCACCTATGAGCACATGGTGTTTGGGAGGTGTCTAAGTATAAACCATAACAGATATGAAATGACTATGTATTTCTAAGGTTAATCATTTAAGGGACAGAACTCAGGCAAGTTACCTCTTCACTTAATTTCAGGAAATATGTGAAGAAATGTGAGGATTCACTACTTTGCACACAGGTGAAATCAGCTCCTGGACTCTCACAGGAAAGGGTGGCCATGCTGTGCTCTGGAGGAATGAATTATCCACTTTTCTCCTTATGCTTACACCAGTTATGGTGTATACAGACTTAAAATTTTATTAGTCCATCTGGTTTAGATTCCTTCTCAATAAATATATTTGGTGGGCACTTTCATTATCTGCTCTGATGGAGTAGCTGGTACTAGACTCTCTTTTCCTCTTGAAGGAATCAAAAAGAAGCTCTTTGAAGTCTTGAAGGGAAACCGAGACATCCAAGATGAAGGAGAAGAGCAGGGTGTCAATCTGCCCTCTTCCTTCTCAGCAGCTTTTCTCCTCAGGCCGTTTGAGAATTCTCATCAGAGAACAGGGTGACTGAATAGAACGCAGTGGGCTGTGACAGCTGAGGCACTCATCTTAGGGAGCACATTTGAAGTATGAGGTTCTCAGACAGTTAGGACCCAGGGATCCTGGAGAAGAAGCTACAAAGAAAGAGAAAAGTCACAGCAAAGTGAGCTCAATGCTTAGCTTACAGTTTCTTTCTTTAGGATGTGCTCCCTTCGGTGCCTGTGTGGGAGGAGGAGGTGAGGCTCCCAGAGAGCAAGCTGGGCTCATGCTGCTTCGTAGGACATAGACATCGTACTTTAGGACCAGTGAAGGAAAAGGGTCTTGATTAACATTCCAGAAATTTTGTAAAATCTTTTGAAAGGGCTTTGCCATGAGATTAAGGCAAATCAGAAATATACTGGTCTCAGTTGGATCCTAGGTAACCATCTGTCTGTCTGTCTTCTAACTGCCACAGAGATAGCCTATCTTGTAATATCATACAACATCTCTAAAGTTTCTTATAATTATTATCTACTATCATTCAAAAATTATCAGTCATGCCCAGGTAATATGCCCAAATAATGGTAAAACAGAAACAAAAGATGTCCCAGATATTAGGAATATCAAACACATACTTTAAAATAACTGATTAACATCAAGAAAATAGAAGAAAATTTTGGCTAGCTCACCAGAAAACTATAATCTTTAAAAATTGTCTAATAGAAATTCTAAAACTCAAAAATAAATAAAAATGACATAAAATAAGTGTGAAGAAATTTAAGAGACTATATGGAAGGATATACCAAGAAGGCAAAATAAATGTTTCTTGGAAAAGATGAATAAACTTAATAAATCCTTAGTAGGAAGGGTAAGATTGATAAAAAAGGTACAAGTTTCCAATATGAGAAATTTTTTAAAGGACCGTAGTAAAGATTCTACAAACAAAGGAAAGCAAGAAAATCTAAAATTTTTAGATTTGTTGAAGAGAAAATTTTCATGTCTGTTAAATAAAATCCAGAGGTAATATCTTGCTCATAGGAACAAAGAAAAAAACAAAAGACAAAAAAAAAACAAACCCACAAACCCTCAGACCCAGAAGTTTTCAATGTGTTCTTTGAAATACATAAGGATAAAAAAAAAAGAAATACATAAGGATATTGGATATAAGACCAGCACACAAAACTAATTATATTTCAGTGTATTACCTTGAAGAACAATTACAAAAGAAAAATGTAAAAAGATGACACTAACAGTCAGTTAGTAAATGCCTAGGGAAAACAATTTGCAAAATCTGTGTAGATATTTCAAAACCAAAGGAAACCTAGATAAATGGAAAAATATAGCATATATTTTTGGATTGTGTCAATGTCAGCAGACAAACTGACTGTAGATTTGATGCAGTATCACTTAAAAATCCAGGAGAAATTTCTGAGGGAACTTGATAAACTGATTCTAAAAGGCATATGGGAATGCAAATGCCTGAGAATAACCAATGCAGTTTTAAAGGAGAATAAAGTTGAAAAAATAATACCCCAAATAAAATGTATCATAGCACTGCATTATTAGAGTGTGATATTGCTTTAAGTATGAAAAAAGAGATCAATGAAGGGACTAAAAAGTGTAGATTTAGACTTATTTGTGGTCAGCTAATTTATGACGAAGTGTCACAGTGTGAGAGAATGGCAGTGCATGGCACAGAATTATTTGAATCTGGAAAAACTCAAGTCTAGGATAAGGAACTCCTACTAATGCATAATGAAAAGATAATAAAGTGTGAGAAATACTTAACTATGTGGTTTATAATGAATATATCTAAGTGGTCAATTACTATACAGAAAGATAATCAGCAACTTCATTATCCAATGGAAATGCACAAAAAATACCACGAAAATTTCTAAAATTTAAAACATAAAGGACTTTAAAATACGAAGGGTGTGGTGGGGAGCATACAGAACAACTAGGGCTTTGAAGGTGTTGGTTCCAAAGTAAGTTGGTATAGGGTAAAGCTGGCAGTCTGCTCTAACATCCTGTGGCACATCCTGTCGGACTCAGCTACCCAGCACTAGATAGATCCCCAACAGAAAAATGCTTTTGAATGCTCTAATAACAGCATGATTTGAAATAATGTCAAATTTGAAGCAACTGAAATATCCATGAAGAATAGAATTAATTAATAATTTGGAGATATAAAATTAAGCTCTGTGGTCCAGTGTAAAAGAAATGTGCTTATTCTAACCCAAATAACAATGGGTAAATCTCAGAGGTATAATCTGAAGCAAAGACAAAAGACACAAAATGAACCTGTCATGTATTTCCATTTCTATGAGTTCAGAGGTAGGCAAAGTTGATCTGGGGTGCTAGAGGTTAAAATTTTTGTTACCTTACAAGAAGGATAATAACTTTGAATGGGCCATGAGGGAGGCAACTTCCTGGGATGGTATACATGAATGTGTTCATTGCGTAAAAGTATATCCAAGCTGTGCTTACAGTTTATGTATTTTGCCATATTTATGTTCAATAATGAAAAGTTTTAAAAGTACATACATATTACTTTAGTTCAATTGAAAACATGCATAAAAGTTGAAGGAAATTACATTATATGAGTGTGTATATTCACATAGTTACACATACACACTTATATACACAGAGAGAAATAGGATATAAACTAAGCATAAGACTTTCTATTAAAACAGTTTTCATTGACTATTTTGGCATTGGAGGTTAGAAATGGGTTGAAACTGATTGTATTTTTAAACTATTTTGTGGTCCTAGTTTATTTAACCAACAGAAGGAAAATGCGTACCGAGAGCGAGTCTAGTACAGTTTATTTTAGAGCGGGTACTCCTTAATGCCTTGGTTTCCTTGTGGACAGTTGCCAGTGACATTTTTCTCCATAATTACAGTCCACCAAAGCTGAACGTCGTGACATCTCAATCTCCAAAGTAAGGGACTTATTTTACATTCCATTTCAGGGAGTCTTGCAAACTTTGGTTTTTTCTGTTTCTTAAAACAAACTGAGAAACAGAAAGGCTATATTCATCTTGATCCTGGGGAATTAGGCAGAATTATTACCCACATATGTACTAAGTATTTTATTGATTATTCCTAGTTCATGGCAGTTAACATTCAGAACCTTGAGATTCGTATTCCAATTAAAATGCTTTCTCTGTACACACCGTCACCAGTTTTCTTCTTTCTGAAGTAATTTGACAGTCAGATATAACTGTATTTCTTTTATGTTCAAGTTTGAACCTTAAGATTATTTTCCTTATTGTACTTAAAAAATAAAATCATCTTTGTTGATGTGATGTGCACAGTTCCTTTTTGAGAAAATCTTAAAAATATATGCATAGTTAATAATAATACTAATAGCTAGCTATCCACCTACTATACTTTATGCTTCTAGGAGACCTTTACAAATCTAAGGAATGATCTTCAGCCAGTCAATGCAGAATAAATCAGAAAAGATATAGAAATATGGCTTTAGAAATATCCATAAAGGTGTTTTAGAGTAGTTTTAATTCCATTTTTAATCATTTTTATCCAACAATTGAATGTAATAGTGTGGTACAACAAGGCATATGCATCTTTAATTTTAATGGACGAGGAAACAAGATTAAGTAATGAATGAATCACTGTACTGTGAAATTAGTGGGGATTCTTTTCTTTTTCAGAAAAAGAAAAAAGCAATGATTCATGAGAGCTTTGTTAGTATAAACCTGACTGGGAGAAGGATTTGATGAAATGTGAAGACTATCTGCAGTGTAGTTTCTAGTCCAAAGAGTTTGAATAAGTGTTAGGAAATATGAATTTGTTTCTGCTTCATCTAACCAGATTTGGTACAATGAGTGTACAGTTAGGGAGAAAAGTCCCTGGTACTTAATAAGGCAATAATTCATACTGAATGGATATGCGCGGTCATTCAATGAAAAATTGATTTTTATGGTGTCCTAGACTTTGTAACTTTTGCAGATTTGTGTACGTATTGTGCAAATATCATAAAGAAAATACATAGTTCTCATTAAAAGGTGACTACACCCCTTTCTACACTTAATATATATTTGGTAAGAGTTTATAATCATTTTTCATTTGTAATTTTAGATGTTCTTACTATATTTTTAAGAAGAATCTAGGTAAAGAGAAATAACGTGGTTCTAGAGTCCACTGATTGCTGTTAGTGACTATTGAGTTGATATGTAAAATGATTTCCATCCTTAGGAAGAGGATCTACCAGTAGACACAGTTTAGTTTCTATTTTTTTTTTTAGTTTCTATTGTAAATCAAAATATCTTTAAATAGTTCAAAAGGCTACAAAGTCAAGATTATTCATTGAAAAGTGCAACTATAGTATTTATTGTGTTATAAATCAAACTACAGTACTGTACTAATTCTACATTGTAGTGTAGAATTTATTGTTAGAGTATGCCACAGTCTGTAAAAAATATTCTCCTTAGTGAGTGTAATGCCTTGGATTGACATTTTAATGTTTAAGTACCTGTAAATTAATCTGTTTTAAATTTCCCAATGTCATGAAGACTTTTATATTTTGCTTTGATGAGAGTTTTCTCTTACAAACTGAGTAACTATTTGCTATTAAGGCAATATTCTCAAACATACAAAGTACTAGTTTAAAGAGATAAGGCTTAATTTCAACTCATGCTGTAATAGTATCGTCTTTTGCCATACCTTTAAAGCCTTTAAACTTCTTTGTAGTAAAACTGTAGGTTTTTGAATTTATATTTCATTTAGAAAAACAAAGACAACAAAAATTATTCTGGAGGTCGATATTCATCTGTACTTACAAAAGATTCTTTTTCTTCTTTGTTTTTTTGCATTCACAGTTTACCTGGCAGTGTAGTAAGTCTTAAAATACTAGGAATAACATTTGGTTCCTTTCAGCTTAACTCACCGTCTAGTCGAAATAGACAAAGCGAGATTGAGGAGATGCATCAGGTAGAAGAAAGTAAAACAGAGATAGGCGACTTTTACAGTAAAGCCTTGGTGATGAAATAATAGTCTTTTTTGTATGTTATGAGGAAGAGGTGAGTTGTGCATAGAACAATTTGAATATCTGGCCAGCATCCTTTGTGTTTTGGTAGAGAGTGGGCTGAACTGGAATAATTTTATGTATTAAATTCATTTATTAGAGAGGGTGACACAGGAATAACTTTTGATTATGTTTATTTTTTATTATACTGGTAAAGTAAATTAATTACTTTCCTAAAATATTTTCTGTTGAATAAGTTTCAGGGTAGAAAACAAACACAGTACTAAAATGTGATGTGAGGGGGTAGCAAAGGGGGAAGGCAAAGAGAACAAAAATCGTTATATACTCCCCCAAACAAACATAACTATTATGAATTGAAAGCATACAGTAATAAAAATAAAATATCATATGGGTACTCATAGAGATGTGTGGAGGCTACAGCAGGAGAAAAGTGCACTTTATTTTGCTAAATTGAAGACCCTTAGGGAAAATTATACATAAAAATCCAGGTGGTATATAAAGACAATGAGCTGGTAACATTTAAGATCAAAGAGAGAGAAATACATGCTTTTTAAGCATTTCAGAGCTTTTGATTAATTATAAAATAACTTCCTGTGGCTTTAGTTACACATGGTCAACTGTTTTCCAAAGATATTAAATGGAAAGTTCCAGAAATAAACCATTTACAACTTCTATGTTCCATGGTCTTCTAAATACCATGATAAAATACTGCACAGTCTTACTCCATCACTCATGGAACATGAATCATTGCATTCTCCAGTGTATCCACACTGTATATGCTGCCTGCCTGTTAGTAAGTTAGTAGTTGTCTCACTCGTCAGGTTGACTGTCAAAGTATCACCATGCTTATGTTCAAGTAACTTTTATTTTGTGGAATAATTACTCCAAAGCACAAGAAATGATACTGAAAAACTCATTACATTTGTAATTGCTAAAATTGTTCCATTTTATTATTGTTGTTGATCTCTTACATTGCCTAATTTATAGAATGAAATTTACCATGTATGTGTATATGCATAATTAAAAAAAATTATATATATAGTGTATGGCTCTATATGTGGTTAGGGACTCACTGGAGGTCTTAAGTGTACAGTTTTCTCCTCAGATAAAGTAGGATTGCTGTAATTGATAAAAGTTACTATCACATAGGAGAACTTTAAACACATATTAAAGAGTATAAAAGAAGTTATGTTTAAACACTATGTAAGCATCTCCCAGCTTCAAATAACTCACCTACTTTCTCACAAGATTACTTCAAAGCAAACTCCAGGCATAATAGTATTTCATTTGTAAATATTACCATCAATATCTCTAAAAGGTAAGATCTCTCAAACATATCCATCACGTCATTTTCATACCCAAAACTTTGATAATAATTCCTTAATATCAAATATCTTCAAATTTCACCATTGCCTTGTAATTGATCTATTTGAGTCTTATAGGGATTTTTGTTGTTGTTGTTCAAAATAGGATACTAAACAGATGTATAACTTGCATTTTGCTTATGTTCTTTAAGTAAAAGCCATAGGTCTCTTCCTGTCTCTGTTTGTTTTTATTTCTTCATCTCTTTCTTTCTTTTTCTTCCCCTTTCTCTCATTACAACTGATTTGTTGAAGAAACTTGTTTATTTGTGCTGAAGACAGTTTCCACATTTTGAATTTTACAGATTAAATCTGTGTATTGTTGTTGAGCCTGTTTTTCTATGTCCCACATCTCATGTAAGCTGTTTGTTAGATCTTTCTAGACATTGTAAAATCTGGAATAAAAATAAACTGGATTATCCAACATTGTATCACTAGAACTGAGTTATTCCCTCTCAAAATTGCTTTGTAATCCTAATACTATGTAATCGAACCTTTATTATGCTTAGATACTCTGGCACGTGGCCTAGATGTTACACAGATTGATAAAATTCAGGTTATATGTTCAAGTGCTTTTAATGGTACCATGTTTTGCAGGAGCCGTATTGGCCAGATCGCTCGAGTCCATGGGACAATTGTCTGTATAATATCTTGACCCTAACAAAGACAGACAGAGCAGCTCTCTGGTGAGAAGCAGCTTTTCCTGAGGAGTAAAAGCCATCAGTGTTTATAATCCCTCTCGGTGTCAGGAAGAGCCTGTGGCTAATAAAATGGCACAGTTGGTCATATGCAAGCCATGCGGAAGAGCAGGCGACCTGACACAATCTGCTAGGAGACCAAAGAGAAAATTAGTAAAAAGATTAGGACTGTGATTTAAAGGGACATGCTTATTTTTCTGAGAAAAAGAGTAGCAGTAAGGCTTATGTTTTCTGCCATTAAAAAATATATGTATGTATGTAATCTTTCTAAATGCATATGTACATATTTATACACACATTTTTTACTTTAAGAATGCAAAATTATATAACAATGGAATTATGAGTGCTTGGTGGAAAAACAATGCACAGAAAATTTCCAAACGTGGCTTCTTCTTAGTTGGCTTTGTTTCATGTTTAAAATGCAAAACCAGTTTAGTGGCAAAGTGAATTAAAGCACATGTCTGTCAAACTCAGTCTCAAGGACTCAGTTGGAGGTTTGGTCCAAGTTTGTACTGTCAAGATGAGTGGTTTGTTGCATAATTTTGAAATTAATAGCAGGTAATGTACTCTTCAAAGCCAGGAAGCCCTTTTGCCTGGGTGGAAAGGGAACAGCCGTCAAGGGAGATTAGTCACAAAGGCAGAAGGAAGACCCTTTGACCGACTGCCTGGGAATGAGACTGTGTTGTGCGTCTTGGAAATGGTTCAGACAATGAGGAATTATCTGAACATGTGATGAGGGTTTATTTGAAAATTCAAAATACAAAGCATGTATCTGGTGTGTTGTATCAACCCCTGTATCAAATTGCAATGAGATCACTGTATTTTGCTTGGTTTTCTTATTCATGAGTTTTTAAGTTTTCTTGAAAGTTATCACATAGTTTAAAAAAAAAAAAGAAAAAAGGGGCGTTAAAGTCAAATGAAACAAAGTAGTACTAAAGATAAAACAAAAACGAAAAGTAAAATGAATTCTGCTAACGCTTGGTTTTCTTACATAATCCAGATTTACTGGTGAGGTGCTAGCGTATTGTTTCATGGGGTATAAGAATAGTTAGGAGCTGTTTTCTGGATGCTTTTGACATGAAATTGTCCAGTAGTATGTGTCATGTATTCCCAAACAAAAGTTACCTTGAACACATAGTAACCTATTTTGTCATAGATATGATTGGAAATAATTCCAGTATCTATTTAAGATTTCACTTTATTAGTTTGTTACAGTAATTGCTTAAAATCACACACATATTTATTGACTTAAATATATTCCTTTTTCTAATCTTATATTTCAGTTTTTTACATGCACCTTGAACATCGGTATTTTTCATTACTCAACCCTTGCTTTGAATCTTTTAATGAAGTTTCAGCACATACGTCTTATGTCTAAGCTAACTTCTGGCAAGACATTACAACTGGAAATTATATCCTAAGATTAAGAATGTATTTAGAAAACATTAGGAAATTATTTTTGAGTCTTTTTTTTCTTCTTTCCTGTGGTATGTATTTATGATGTCTTCAATATAACTGCTTTTTATATTTCTGTTAAATACTCTTTAAATGTTTATATTACAGTAGTTGCATAGCATGTGGTTAAAAGTATAGGTTACGGAGCCAGTCTGTCTAGGTTCAAATTTCACCACCCTTACTTATTCCATCAGTGCCCTTGGCCTACTTATCTGGGTTTTCCTCTGGGGTTAATAATTGTACCGACCTCGTAGAATAGCTTTGGGAATTCAATGAGTTGTTCCATGTGAATCCCTTAGAAAAACTACGTAAATGCTTGCTACATAACGCAAGTATTTGATAATAAATTAATATAAGCACTTAGCAATAAATACATTACACATACTCTCAGAAGTAATTTCTGGAATTAGTAAAGATAGAAGTAAATTAATTTGTGAAGT
Organism: Hystrix cristata; assembly: GCA_004026905.1. Taxonomy (NCBI): domain Eukaryota; kingdom Metazoa; phylum Chordata; class Mammalia; order Rodentia; family Hystricidae; genus Hystrix; species Hystrix cristata. Next base: position 91,393 of record PVJO010000500.1, on the reverse strand, counting down.
GACCTCTATAAAGCTCAATTATAGAAATTGTTGCAATTATTTCAGGTTAATATGTCTTCTTTAAATAGGATTTTGTCTTAGATGAAAACCTTTACTATTTTTAAACAAATGTATTCAAATGTAATTCATATACCATAAATTTTGCAGTGTTGAAGTTTATAATTCAGTATGTTTTAGTATGTCCACAGAGTAATATAGTTAATACTTCTTTGGACTTACTGAATATTTTTATCACCCCACAAAGTATTCCATACGCTTTAGCACTCATTTCCTATCCCTTTCCTGTCCTCTAGCCCTTACATGCAGTGATGAATTTTTGCTTTGCGTTTCTATGTATGTGCCCCTTTTCATCATTCAATATAGTAAAACCATGTTATATTTAGCATACTGTGACTGACTTCGTTCACTTAGCATAATCTTTTCAGGGTTTCTCAGTGTTGTAGCATGTTTCAGAACTTCGTTTACTTTTGTCTTCCAAAAAAATTTCATTGTATAGCTATGTCCCTTCTTCTAGTCCTCATGAAAAGATATGTTACAGTTCAGGAGCAGCACAGATCAACCTGCTTTGAATTATAAGCTTTTCGTAAATATTTTTAGTTACCTGAAAGATATTTTAGCTGTTGTACTCATTTGTGAGTATTCACATTATTACCTCTGCAACAAGTTTTTCTGTTCTTCAGATTTTTCTTATTCTCTAGAAAAAATTATTTTTTGTTGGTATTCGTTTAATCTCTCCTGGGTCAGGATAGCTGCATTGTACTTTCATATTTTTCAGTAGCTATTTGAGGGATGGAGTAAGCGTGTCCAGAGAGCAACTGCCTTTTAGCAGTTGCCATAATAGCACACTTCTCAAGCCATTTTTGACTGTTTTTATTATTACTATTAGTTTGTTCTTAATTGACTGAGTTTTGCACATTGTTTCTCCACTTCGAGATTTTGCTTCACAGAATTGTGCTCTTTATTTTCTATTTATTTTTTTTTTGGTAGCATTTCTTTTTTTAAAAATTTCATTTTAATAGTACATTTTAGATACACATAGTGATATAACATTCATCATAGGGGATTTATATCTGTACATGATATATCTTGTTGCTTCTTTTTTTCCCGTTCCCCCCCCCTCCCTTCACCCCGTGGAATTGTGCCCTTTAATAAGAGGCGGCTCAGGATCCTAACATTCCCTTTTAATATTGCTTAAGTGTTTGTGATCACCAGACTCAGCATTTGCTCTTATACTGACTGAGTTGACACCCCGAGAGCACATGAAAGTGTTCACCCGCTGACTCATCTACGGAATATGCCATTTCTACAGCCTCTTACTTGGTAATCACTAGTATAAATGGCTCACCTAATTCATGTATCCATTCTGGGAGATTCTTTTATTGTTAACACAATGGGTATTTGCTCTGTGTGACTTGTTTATAGTCCAAAAAGTCCATCTTGGGCTCACTCAACTCAGTGTGCCATTGTGGGTTGCTCAAGCACATGCTAGATCTGTTTGCTCATCCCTTTATTTTTTATGAGATCTTGCTTACATTAACATTTATTATTAAAATGTATTTCCTTGATAGAAATAAATATCTTCAACTTAATGCTAATCAATTAAAATAAACTGCAATAGGGGATTGCTACGTGATTTCACTTATACTCGTGGCTTAATTATATTTTCATGCTATTTGCTCTCCAAGGTATATCTTTAGCCAAATTGTTCCTTTACGCTCCCAACATCTGTATTTCACATCTCCTTCCAGATCCATTAAAGGCATCTCAAATAGAAGCCCATGGAAATCTAATTTTTAGCTCAGTATTTCCTCATAGTGAATAATATTACCATCCATTCAGATACCAGTCAAAGATCTACAAATCATCTTTTACATTCTTTTTCTGACCTCTATATGCAATTTATTAGAACACATTCTTGATTTTACATCTAAGTTCATCATCATTCTGAATCTCTTACTGTATCTCTACTGCTCACTGGGTATATCCAGAAATGGCTTTCTGTTTGGTCTTTTAGAATCCACCCTTCTGCCGATCCTTCTTCCTAACAGAAGCTAGTGATTTAATTGAATATAACATTGCTTTTTTTAAAATGGGTAATAAATATACAAAGATAAACTTAAGTGTAAAACAGCTATACAGACAGAGATGTCCTTCAGCCTCTCAATCCTCCCTACACAGGCAAATCCTCACAGACCCTTCAGAAGCATAGTGTATGCATGTCAGCAAACTACTTACTGGATGAAAAACCAAATCCTTAAACTGGCCTTTCGGGCCTTGATAGACTTTCCTGAATATTTGTCTATGCCTGTATATCTTAACTCGTTCTCTAGTTCCCTATCTTCCAGCTACATGGTGCCTAAATCTTTTATTTTTTCACCATTTCTTGATTTTTCCAAACTCTTTACACATGCTATGCGCATTTCTGCCCTGAAGACTGTTCTTGTCTCCATTTAGCAATATCCTACCTACTCAACTTGAATATTCCAAGTTAAACACTGCTCTGTCCCGGGAATGCTCACTGAACCAGCAGTTCAAACAAGGTCCCTCTGAAACAGAATTCTCTTTGCCTTCAAAGATTTTGTCACAGTTTGTGTTTCTAAGTTTAGGGACAGGGTAAGTTTGGTTAATGTCTTTCTCCTTTGGAAGACTGTAAGTACTTCATGGCCTGTATTTTGCTCATATTATTTGCCTAGTTGTAGCACAAATTGTTGAATATTGGTGGGTAAATTTTCAAGAGGCCTGGTTTGCTTTTGAGAGAGATTTCTCTCACCGTAACCCACTTAGTTGTTTTCTTGTCTGGTGTTTCTTTATATGATAACTCCCCCATAATTTCCATCTTTTGTGGGTTTATTATAGTTTCTCTTAGCAATTCTCAAAAAAGCCACAGTAAGTTTTTAGTATGGTGAGAAAAAGTAAAAAGAAGTGAAAAGTGCAGAAGCACCGGAAGACTGATCCCTGAGCTCCTAGATGTAGAAACATATTTGAGCTGCTTTACCAGTCCACATGAGAGCAACTTCTCTATGGAATAGATAATTTCTCTCCTAACAGACTCGCCCAGTACTTTGAAATCCCATCTTATGTGGATTTGCACTCTAAAGTCCATGAGGGAAGCAATTCATCATCTTGTAATATGGAGATTTTGTTAGGCCGGTTACTGAATCTTGTCCCTTGATGACGTTGCATTGTATTCATTGTGGTGCTGAAATGGAAATAACGATTTCTTTAAAGTTTAACTAAATGAGATAAATAATGAGTTTTTTTAAAAAACTTTGATTACATCAGTTTGTACATATGAGTAGCTTTGAATACTTACTCTTAGAGTGATTTCTCTCACTGTTGTTATGGTTTAAAATGAGAATTCGTGTTCTACAGTGAATAGTGCCATCGATGTCCTGCGTCTCACGTTGGTCCTGGTGAAAGGGTCAGGCTCTGGCCGTGGGTTAACTTTACTTTCTCTGCCCTTCCACTGTAGGAGGAATCTTCTTTAAAGATGTCCATCTCTTGGCTCCAGTAGAGAGTGTCTGTAAAGAATGCTTTCACTTAAACTCAATGTAACAGAAATTTTGGAAACAAAGGAAAATGAAATTGTTGAGAAATAAATTTATAAAGTGACCTAGGTAAATTCTGGTAGAATATAGAAGGGGTGGGCTTTTCTGTTTTTTTTTTTTTAATTAAAAAATACCCCAAAACATTTTGGCTTTTGATAGAGTGCATCTTCTCAGTACTTGAAGGTTAACTTGTGTTATTGTGGGTTTATTCCTTCAAGTTTTAATCCAAGAGTCAATGCTACATGGTCGGATGTAGTAAGTACCGAACTTATTTAGCTTGGTTATAGGGAGAGGGTTGGGGTACGATTCCTCAAACATGTATCAAAAAAGTAAATTACTTCTTAAAAACGGTTGTATAGTATCGTAATTAAATAATCTATCATCTCTTTGAAATCCATCCCTTTGTTTGTTTCTCATTTGTATAATAAAATGGCAATTTCCAATGATGAATATCTTTAGTTTTATAATGACATGCTGATTTCTTCACATTATGTTTGTGAACATTTTTCTCCTGACTTCAAAACAAATATACAAATATTGAATAGTGATTGGAACTCACTCAAAAGTTAGGACACGTGCCACTTTGGCTGCTGAGTTAAATATATATATCCCTTAAACTCTGAAAAGAGTAGACAACTCTACAGTGTAGGTAATAGTACTGGACAGGTTATCTTCACCAGCTTTCCATCTATAAGAACAAAGACATCACAATCTAAAAATGAAATGAGAATGATGAACTTCAATGACAACAATAAAAGTTTGGGGGCCAGAAGAGTTGTTCATTTAATTGAGGGCAGTGCCTTCTCTTGTGCTCAGGTACAGGCTATTGTTCCATTTTAAACCATTGAGAGAGAAGGGCTTTATACGTTAAATTGGAAGCTAATAAATGCTCTTTTTCTCATTAACACACATGACCTCTGTGATGTATGCTCTCATGCACACTGGCCCACTTTCTCAGTTTCTATTAATGATGTTGAGAACCTCTGCTTAGCATGAATTATTTTCTTATCAATTCCTTATACATTTACAATAGGTGTTAATTGTAATGATCTGCCTGTCTTGTTCAGGAAAGAAAAATATCAACATGAATCCAGCCTGTTGTACTTTTCTGATGTTTTTCCACATGTAGAAATTGATTCCATTTATGGGAATTACGCAAGCGGGCAGCTTTGGTGTGCTTCTGATGGTGATAATGCATGTGTTTCTTATTTCAAATAAGCTATTTGCTGTTCAGATAACAATCAGTAGAACTGGAATGCGAAAGACAGATGAAGGAGAGCTGATAATTAGGTTTAGAGGACTCTGCCCTATTTTATGTTCTTAATTTATGGTACATTAGATATTCTCATATAGCTTTGCTTTCCTTGACACAGATGAGTATGGAATTTGGATTTAACTTCAAATTCATATTAAAGTGCCAAAAAATGATAATAAATATATTTCCAATTTTGGAATTTGTATGATTAATGGACTGAGTTAATATTTAGTTTTTAAATTAATGAATAAGAGACTTTGGGGGACAGAGGTTGGCCAGCAGGACGCCTCAGGAGAAGCTGATGTTATAGCCATTCTTTAAAAAAATTGTTTGACACAATTGTAGTATTCTCACTATTGCAGTAACTATAAAGATCTCCTTTATAGCCCTCATTTCAATCAATCAAGAAGTGATAATTTTAGAAACTGTTAAAATCACTACTTAACTGGGCAAATGAATAAGATAGATTTTATAAACTCACAGAATTATAGAATACTACAGCCAATTAGGAGATCATCCAGTTCAGTACCTACTAATATAGGAGATTAAACTAAGTCCCAACAATGTACACACAGTGCTTTGTACACATGTTTTGCCAGTTTGCTTAGATATCAGTTTTCTTATTTCTTGCCTTGATGACCTCTTTCTTTATTTATTCTTAATAGACTATTTTTTTTCTTACATCAATAATTTCCCCAAAGAATAGATGAATACTGTTGTATAATGTAGAATTTATCTTGTCTTTATCCTGGGTTTTTGGCATGGATAGGATTGTCTTAATTATTTGTGAGCCCAAGTTTCCACCTGAGTTTATGCTGATAAGGTGGCTCCTTGATAGCATCTAATGATGTCTGGACATGGTGAAAAGACCATCCGTGTGGACAGAGTGCTGGAGCTTTGAACCAAGTGACACCAGCCCAACCTCCCGATATCTGGGAAGAAACACTGAGCTGAGGGTTGAGTCCCATCATGTGACCAAAGCTCAAGTCAAAACCTTGGACATAGATGCTCACTGGAGCTGCCCGGTTGGAGCACACAGTCGTGTGGTGGAAGGGGGATGCACCTTGATTTGCCTGGAGAAGGTATACCAGCTCTGTATTCAGTGTTCTCCCGGACCTTATCCTATATATCTTTCTTTATTTGGATTATTTGGATTGTAACCATTATAATAAATATTTAGTCACAAGTGTAGCCCTTTCCGTGTTCTGAATATCATTCCAGTGAGTTATCAAACCTGAACGTGGTCATTGGAAGCCCCAGATTTGTAACCGCATTGCTAATAATGGCATATCCTTTGACTGTCTTCTGAAGTGAGGGTGCTTCAGTGAAGTACAGAGCCCACAACTTGTATAGTAACTCCAGGTAGTTAGCCTTAGAATTGAAATGTATTACATCATATTAGATTGGGACTGGTGTCAGAACACAAGCACTGGAATATATATCCATGCATTTCCATTGTACTGCATGTGACATTTTGGGTACAGAGACAAGTGTGAATCCAATTGACTTTGAGTTGTTTGTAAAGCATTAACTTGAGATTCCTATTTTCTCCTTGTGGATGACACTTTGCTTTCTCTAGTAAGGAACTTGTGTTCCAAAATATGAATTGTAAAACTTAAGATATATGGTAAGGTTATTTTTGTACTGTAGTAGTTTTCCCTCATTTTTCCACTTCTTGTAACAAGGCTGAGTGATATATTCTACAGCCTTGCTACTCAAACTGTACTTCTTAGACCAAACTCACTAGCATTACCTAGGGGCTTTTTAAAATGAAGATTTAGTCATGATCTGTATTTTAGTAAACTCCCAAGTGATCCATATGCATATTAATGTGTTAGCAATTTTATTCTAAAATTTGGAGATGATGAAGTAAAATGATATTAAACAACCCTAACCCTTCATTTGAAAAACTGAAGATGAAAATTCTGTTTTATTTTTTGGTCCTTTATTTTCCACTCACCTGTTATGAATAAATTCTTATGGATCTACTCACTATGATAATACCCTGTACTTCATGGTTTTTGACATTTGTTAACATTGTTAATGTTTTACTCTTTTCCACAGGTATTAAAAATTGATCTCTAGTTTGTGGTTCACTGTAGTCAATTGAACATGTGCTTATGACTCTCCTTGAAATGTCATTAAAATCTCTGAAAGAATTAAATAAAACCTACCCACAGTGATGAAGAGAATGGGAAGGATCCTAGAGTAGACCAGAGACATTTGCAGAGTTTGGGAATGAATTGTAAACACATGGGATATTAAACAAATGAAAATAAGAAAAAACGAGGAAGACATTATCTGTAAGAAATACAGAACTGTGTAAAAATGAAATATAGTGTATAGTATATGGCTTTAATCTTACAATTCATGGTAATGTATATATGAATGATGATTTAACAAAAAGTTTTGATGACGTTGTATTTGAAGAATGATTGGAAGGAAAAATGTGGAGAGATATAAGGGAACTAACTTCTTATTTTTTTATAGTACTATTTTTGAATAAATATAACTTTAAAATTATTAATAATACAGATGTGAAATGTGATGGTAACGTCCCCCCCAAAATTGTGATGTTATTGTTCTTGCTTCACTTTTGCTGTTGTCCATTCCCAGAATATTTGGATATTGGTAACATAAGATAGAGACTGTTAAAAAAAAAAAAAAGAAACTGTTGCAGTTGAAAGATCTGAGAGTCTTGATTCTACCACCAGTAACCACTTTTCAATTTATTTATTTTTTGGTTTTTTTTTTTTTTTGGTGCTGGGGATCGAACTCAGGCCCTTGTGCTTGCCGGGCAAGCACTCTAATCACTGAGCTAAATCCCCAGCCCCCCACTTTTCAATTTAAAAGTGTATACTGATCTGTGATTCTTAATTCATGTCGTTGCCCAAGTTCTGTCCTCTATCTCAGAGATATGTTCCTTAATACAAGCAGAGTAGGCAAGAAGAGATTGTATCTAGCGTCTTTCTTGGAGGTACTCATTTTGATTTGTTTTGTCACTTAGATGTTTACTCAAGTGGCTTCAGAATTAGCACTTTCTAGAAGAGTAAGACAATTTTTCTTCTTATATGTCCAAACAGCCTTAATAACTTGGCAAATGATATAGAATTATCATTAACATGAAGCACAACAGTTCCTTTAGTTTAGGCAGATGCAAATGTTTTCACTTCTCTCACCCTGTGGCACTTGTGAGAACTTCAGGTATTTCCAAAATTGCAGAGTGGTTTGACCCGGCAAACTTATTTAACTCTGCCTGATTATGTTTCTTAGCTTTGTGACGATTTGTGTAATAAATTTTTATCAAGTTTTTTAATAGCAAACAAAATAGTAAAGTACAGTGTATTGAAAAGTGCACAGCTAATACTTTGAATTTCATTTAAATTCCAGAACCCCAGAGAGTGAATTTGTAAGAAGAAATTATCTAGTATTGATTTATTGGGGCTCTGGAATGTATGATCTTCTCCAAAATGTTCCTATTAGCCAGGTCATTACTAGTTCATCTCATAGCTGTCTTTGCCAACCAGTTTCTTACAGGGCACTTGAAAGCAGATGATAATAGACACAAGCCAACATTTAATACGGGGAAATAAGCTAAGATTTCAAGTGGACAGAAGGCTTTGTCCTTCCAAGTCCCCTTGAGTCTGTCTCTCTGTCTCTCTTTATGTTAGTCCAGCTGTATCTTTCTGTTACTTTTTTCTCATCTTGCCTTTTGATCTCAATTTTTGGGTTTCTCCCTCCCTCCCCCTCTCACTCCCTCTCTTCTTCATTGTCTCTCTTTCTCTTTCTTTTCATTGAGCTCCAAAAATATGTCATAAATTAGGAACTGAATTGTAATCGTAACTGCTGTTTAGTGAATGAGACAATGGAAGCCCCACAAGTAACCACAGAAATAAAATTAGAATTTGGGTTTTTGAAGTAGCGATGCCAACACATAGACCATCTTGTGAGAGAAAAAATTATCCACCTTTTTCTTTTTGCTAGGAAATTATGAGGTGAACCAAATTTCCAGCATGCAAAATACATTTTTATTGGTGTCCTCTTTTTCTAATTTAAATTGAGATTTTAATTCAGAGGAAAATATGTTTTAACTTGAGGAACTACAGATTTATTGCTATTTTATATAGTTAGTAAGCACTACTTAGTGTGTCTTCTGTTACCAAAAAAAGAGAACTTTCTAGATGAGAGAGATGATTAACTTGCATATCAGGATTAGGTTAATTACTAGTACCTGGAATTTTACCAAAATTGCTAAACTGCTCCTGAATTGTTAGAGTATTTCTTATCTTTTTTCTTCTTCATAGTTTATTGATCATATTTACTTCTCTCAATTCTTAAAGAGATGCTTATCTGATCCATCTTTGCCTATCCCGAAGCGTCTAACATTTTAGTTTCTTAACAAATACTTAATGAACAGAGAAATATCAACATAGTCACTCACTAGGCATCATTTTAGTTCATTACCTGTTTGTAAAATCATTTAGGGTTTTTGTCTCTAGGTAATCGTGCTACTGAGTATTCCAGAGCAGTAAGACTGTGCCTTACTTTAGTTCTTTTATTAGCTCTGTTCCAAAATTTTTTGTTCACTATAAGGCATAAGTAGGGCAAAGATAAAAATTCTAGGCTAATCCTTTTTATTGGTGAAATACTGGTAACCAAATAGACATCACATTAATTTGTTCATTTATTCTCTTAAGAGCCAATATGGAATTTTAAATGAAGAGATCAATAAAGAAGATTTTGAAAGTCATGTCAACTAAAAACCATTTAGCAGTATGGCATTTTCTTCTGTATTTGTAGACTTTGAGTTCATCGTAATGTCCAGTATTTTTCCTTTCTAGAAAATACACTCAGGCCATTCTCTTTTGCTTTAGAGTTTTACAAATAAGTTATGTGACTTGGAGGTACACAAATGCCAAGCTAAGTGACTAAATTCAGGCAAGTGACTAAATAATTTCTGGCGTTTTTCATTGGCACAACAAATAATTATACTTATAGGTTTATGAGAATCAGGTGTGACTTCAGCTAAGTCAAAATTAAAAATTGGAGCAAACATTTGTAAAACATTATCATTAATCTTTTTCAGCTATGCTTTCACTGTTCTTCCAGGACTGTGTTGATTTATTGAGAGTCACTTTGCAAGGTTTTATCTATAAGTTACACTTAACAGAGAACAAGTGATACCATTTATTTGTTGCTGGATGGCTATTAAAATTTAAAATGGGTTAAGCAGTCATATAAGAAACGGTGAATTATACTGCCCATGTAATACAAAAGTAGCTATCACAACTAAACAAAAAGGCGCACTGTTTCCTTCTTACTTTGATCCTGTGGCCCCAGGAGTTAATGTAGGGCGTGAAATGTCAGTGCTGGAGGGACGCCCAGTCACTGGACAAGTGAGTGCCTTTGGTCATTTTCTTTATGAGACTGTCTCCCTACTTGTGCTAGTGCTGAACAGACAAAAGCAGGAGCAAACCTTTAGCTAAAGGGTATCTTGTTTCTTCCAGTAGAACAAAAGTATCGTGATTACTCTAGGCAATATGACATTATGCACATTTGCTAAATATATTGAGAACAATGAACAGAATACTGTTTTTGTGTTTCAAAGTAGGTTTATCCAAAGGTGTGGAGAATGTACCAGTATTCCAGTGGGCTGAGGTTTTTAAAAGCATACTTTCTTAGCTCACTCATACTAAAATTCTCACAAAAGTACACTACTTCTGTTCTTAGGTAAAGCCTTTGAAATACCTTTAGCTTTAAGGACTTGAACTGCCTATGGCTCTGAGGTTTTATCATTCAGAGCATTGCATTTGTAGTTTAATGTCTTTACCCCTCACATCAGATCTTTTTTTCCTATCACTTGCTCAGCTTTTTGCCTTATCAAGCTTGATTGCATTTGCCTTTCCTTGCTTTAAGCAATGTATGCTCACTTTATGAAACAATGTATGCTAAAAGTATGAAACCAACGAAGAAAAATGCAACAACAGAGAACCTAATCACTATGTATTTGAAGCAGTATGCCTATGCTTTGTGTAAATTTTGTTTTACATGGTGAAACACTGTGATTCTAGCTTAACTTTTTTTTTCTTTTGCTCTGATTAGGAAATGGTGAAATGAATCATCAGCAAGGAAATAAACATTGATTTAAAAATTCTATACTTCAAGCAGAAAAGACTATTTTTAAAAGGCATCTAAATGGCTCTCCCAGCATGCTAATTAGTATAAATTCAATATACAATAATCCTTTGAAAATTAATTTTACCATGTTTTTGTTATACCACTATAAATAGTGTCAAAGATCTGAAGTGGAAGAAGTTTACCACTTTGCGTGCCAACCTCTTTCCCACTAGAAAGTGAACTAATCCTCAGTACCTTTGCAGTATTCCAACTTGACTCTCTTTCCCTCTCTCTCTCTCTCTCTCTCTCTCTATATATATATATGTATATGTGACATTGTAGATTTATGCATGTCTGCCTGCTTACAGTTGGTTAAACTGTGTCCACTGGAAAAACATGTATGCAATAGTTTATCTTTATCTGTGATTTCATTTTTTATGGTTTTAAAGTGAACTATCAACGCAGTCAACTGCAGTTCAAAACTATTGAATAGAAACTCTCCAGGAATAAAGAATTGACATATTTCAAGTAACCAGTTATAACCGTACGTCATTAGAGTTATGCTATTTTATTATGTTATCATTATTAATCTTTTACTGTGCCTAATATGTAAATTAATTTTAGGACAGGTATGTGTAAGCTCTTATCTGTGGTTTTGTTCTCCATGGCTTAGTTTTCTCCTGGTCAACTATAATACAAAACCATTAAATTGAAAATTCCACGAATAAATAATTCTTCTTCATCGTGTGCTCTTCTGGATAGTGTGATGCTATCTTGTGCTGTCCTGTTTTATTCTACCAAATACATAAATCATCCTATAGTGTATCCATACTATATACACTACCGTTCCAATACTGACTATCCTAGTATCTCAGTGCTTGTATTAAAGCAATCCTCATAAAGGAGCTTAACACTGAGTCACAGCACTTATATCATCTACCTTACTTCACCTCATCATGTGGACATTTTATCATCTCATGTTATTACAAGAATAATGGTGAGTACAGTAGGATATTTTTAGAGGCCAGGGAGAGCACATTTACATAACTTAATATATTTTTATAATTGTTCCATTTCATTATTAGCTATTATTGTTAAACTCTTACTGCATCTGATTTATAAATTAATTTTTTCATAGGTATGTCTTGTAATTAAAAACATAGAACTCCATAAAAATAGTTTGGTACTGTTCCCAGTTTCATGCATCCCTAGGTGTCTTGGGACATATTCCTGTGGGGAGGGGTGTTATGCAATACTTCTCTCTTTAAATGCAGCACATGAAAGCATTACTGATTTAATAGTTTTAAAGTTATATATAATGTAACCAAAATGACATTTTGAAGGTTTATGTTATTGTATTTTAGACAGATGCATTTTTAGACATATTTACGAGATTCTGGTAGGCCATTCTCTAACCTGTGGGAAAATTATAAACTTCAGAGTTATACGGATTTGAGTTGTAATTGCAACACGAGTTCTTTTTGTGCACGTATTGATCCAGTACATATGTGACATGCTCTCCTCCTCTACCTCTTCACGTAGCACCTCTTCCCAACTGTTGCCATCTTTTCCCTCTTCTAACTTCTCTTGTTTGTCTTGGAGTTAAATAGAAACAATATTAAGCTTTGAATTAACCATGCCATAAACAGTTGCTGAATAGGATTTCCACAGCAATTTTAGGAATTCGGTTTATTTCTGACCGTGATTGTATCAATAGATGCTCAAGGTTTTCAGGCTGCAGCTCAAGACTCCTTCAGTAGGTAATGAAACCAGTTACAAGGTCATGATGCTAGAAATAAAACCCAAACCAAAACAAGAATCAGGTAGAAAATGTCAATGTACATTGTGCAATGTAAAACTGAACATTTCCTTTTCATAAAACTTCCAAATGTGTTAAAAAGTATTGTATTTATATTAACATAGAAAATAGCTTAACAGGTTTACGAGTGTCAAAACAAATACAAGCATTAATTATTCTCCCTGTACTCTGCATCACAGTATCCTGTTATCTCATGATGGGGTTTGACTCTTGTAAGTCAGATACTAAAAAATCAGGATGTGAGGTCACAGGGAATACCTTTCCTCAAATTTCGTTCCTAGTGCCTGCGATTGTCTTTCTGTCGCTGAAAGCTGTGTAACCTTGACAGTTTCTCTCCTGAAAATGGTGCCAACAAATTAGCATCGTTCTGTCTCTTTCCCAGTTCCTAGTCTGTGTCAGGCTTAACTCCAGAAAGTATACAGTCAATGAAATACGAGTTCTAGCTGGGGAGATTCTCGTTTCTCTGCTTATAGGATAATCGCTAGTACCGATGAGGTTTTTGTAAGACCCGCCTCTGCTATCTGCCAATGACCTTTTTCTGAGAGGTTGTACAGTATATATGGAAAATTTCAAGGTTTGTGGTAGGTGTTAGAAAGCTCCAACCTGTCAGTTTTTTTTATGTGGAAACCAAACCTCTCTCATTACTACCCATCAGTATTGTTAACATGCAATCAATATTCTGGTAAATTATTTAAAACTTCCTTACTCTATTTTTCACCTATAATATAAAATATAGTTATTAAAGAATCTCATGGAAGTAAATGAGTTTACACGCATGCCATTGCTCAGTGCTTACATAGGCTGCTGCTGCTGCTGATAGTGATGTCGTTGTTAACCACGTCTTGTGGCGTCTGGTGTAATTACCCTTGTTTTAGAATTGGCTGTGCTTTCCCTGGAGAATGGTGTGGAAATTTGGTTCACATTACTCTCCAACTGAATAGAGTTCAGGGATTAGCACGCCTGGAGAATTGCATTCAGTCCCTGGTGTTACATTTTAAGAGGGACATAAATGACTTAAATCATGTTCAAGAAGAGTGCTGTGGATTGCTCTAAGAGCATTGGTTCCTTTATTGTGGTTCAAACATCGGAATGGCTGGCATGGTCAGTAAACTGTATGACTATAGACATGTAGCCTATCCACATAGATTATTCATTTTTCTCTTTAAAATAGAACTAAAGAGGATTAGAAAGAAACAAGTTACGTCAGACTAATATGGGAAGGAAAATTTTTTTAACCTTGGAGATTTAAAAAAACGTAAAGGGCTCCCATGTAAAGGACTGAGCTAGTAGAGGATGGTGATGGCTGTGGGTCACTTCCCTGGGAGATGTGGGGGCGGGTGGGAGAGTGACAGGATGAACACGGAAGCCTCCTTTCGTTCTGATCGAAGTCTTTGATGATACTGTTATGGTGTGGGCAGGTTTAGTTTTGATTAGCAGTGAGAATAGTAGAGGCAAAGACAAAATTATAGATTTTATCAAAGATGGAATGGCAGACTTTTCTAAGAGTGTAATTGGAAGACAGAAAACAAGGTCCTCTTTTCTGTACTTAATTTTGTATAATCACGTTACTTTGGTAATAATATATTAAGATAAACTGATATCAGAATTATTTTATATTATAAAATATTTGTCTTAGTGGCTTCCTTGTCTCTGAGACACAATAACCGACGCCTGCCGCTTGAAGGAGAAGAGCTTATTTCAGCTCGTGGTTACAGTCCACAGTCAGTTCACTCCAGGCCGTGGCCGAGGAGAGAAGCTCAGGTCCTGGCAGTCAGGAATTAGAGAGAGAAGGGAGGAGCCAGAAGGAGACACAACTTTCTGGGTGGCAAGCTCCCTGACTCTCCCCTAACCAGGCCTGCCTCCAGATAGCATGTCAGCTGCGGCTTCCCCCATAATCCAGTCTCCTTACACAAGCTCAACTCTTAAGTGCGTGCCACTCTGGGGGCCCGTTCTGGTCTATGCTGGGGAAAGGCACTTAGCTCCTCTGAGATTAATATATAAAATGGAATGTTAATACTGAATTTATGGGGATTTCATAGGATTGGGTAAATTGAATTACAATTGTATGTAATATATGTAGTAATGTATAAATTAACCAAATATGAATTTTTATATAAATTATATACATATATAAATTATTTTCATACATGTGCACATATATATGAGAGAGGTATAAAGTCTATCAGTAGTCCTACCACATAGTTACGTGATAAATGTTCGCTTTTCTAATTTTTTTTTCTCTTTGTTTCTCAGACTTTCAGTGTATTTTCTAAGACCATCAGAAATTGTTAGTGTGGCATAAATTCAGCATTTAATGTTTCCTTTGTTCCTTCATTTCCTTCCTTCCTTCCTTCTTTCCTTCCTTCCTCATTTTTAGTCTTCCTACTCAAGTAAATATGAATGTGTATTTACTCACATATAGTATGTTAGCAATATATTTATTAAGTGCTGTGCATTTTATGTTCCAAGAAAACACCTCAGACATTGCATTGTTGCTTCAGGACTGAACCTGGGTTAAGACACACATAATCCACTGAAAGAAAATCTAATTCTCTTTTGCTTCTCACAGCTATTTTTGATGTAGTTCATTTTTTTTTCCTGCTGTAGCCATTTAATTTCCAGTGCCTTGTATGGAAAAATGTTATTTAGTGCAAAGCAAATGTTTTGCTCCGTACTATTTTTATGCTTTTTCTTTATCATTTCCTGGGGTAGAAGAAATTTTTCTTTTTAAATTCTAGAGTTTGAATTGACTGGTTGACATTATATAGTTCTATCAGTTCATGAATTTAATATGTGAATATATTTTGAAAACATTGATAAGATGAATGCTTCCATATGAAAGTTATATATTGGATGTTGGTTTATTGATTAAGTGAGTAGAAAACAGGCATGGAAAGGCTAGCGGCTTAAAATTGTTTTACAGACAGGATGGATGGTCTCTGTAACCCTTATGAAAGGATGTTTACCAGAGGTATCTAACCTTAATCCCAGTTTTGATAATGAATTTCAATTTTGTATAGTACTCTTTCAAAGAACTGTTTGTGTGTGTTTGGCTATATTGCTTTAATGATGGCATGTCTGATAGTTTAAGAGCTGTTTCTGTCTTTACCAGTCTTGAATCGTGTACTGCTGATAACAGTAGGTTATTTTATTACTCCCAGATTCGCTCAGTCTGAGGATTAGCATGGTCAATTTATGTCTCAGGCTTACTCTGTTTGTTCCAGAGGTTGGTAAACATTATAAATGGGTATCAAAATTGGATTTCAAATCAATAACCCTAGACACTGACCATATGTTTTAATGAGAAGCTGGATTTTTCTTCCAATGGTCACATAATGCTGTTAGATTTCTGAAGATATAGTAGACTTAGAAAAGATAACTATAAACATGCAAAGTGCTGTGAGTTCTCCTAATATAATTATAATTCATTTTTCTAAAAGGCTTACTGAGATAACCACTTTTCTTTTGCTGTGTTTTTGTGACTCAGGGTGACTCCACAATAAATTTGAAGTCATATATGATATTAGGGCTGAATTTATTGCTTATTTGAAGACTTCAATTTGCTATTAAGAAAAAGTCCTATTGATAGTTGTGAAGTTCTTAATCTCTTCATTGTTAAAGACCATCTGGACTATTTCAGAGATGAACCAAGGCTTCTCTGAAATATATATGAATTGAGTTAGAAGAGGTAAATTTAAATCTCTATGTTCTTGTCTCTTTCTAGTAGGAATAAAAAGGAATTTTTTTCTCTTTTATAATGTATCTTCTCAGCTGAAAATACTGTACTTACTACTCAATTCATGAACACAGCTGTGTATATCATTAATGAAATCATTGGGCCATATTTTGGAAGTAATTTGTATTTTGCTGGAGTATTTTCTAAAATATCTCTCTTAATATTTTTTTCTCAGGATTGGATGCATGCTTTATAACTATTAACTCTAATTTTACCCTGAATTCTTGTGTAAATGTATTATTTTTACTTTTTCCCTTGATTCAGAGGAATAAGGTAAAATTAGGTCACATTTATCATTACAATAAAGTTGTCACTTTTCAGACAAACACATAAAAGCAGTCACTACTATGTTGACACTGGGGTCAATTTCTTTCTTTTTCCAGAACTCCTCAGTATTGATGATATCATTTCATTCTAAGCATGTCCTTTTCATTCCACCACAGTGCTAGTTCCCCCAAGCAATGGCCTAGTTAATGATGTATTAGTTAGGGTACAAGGATATCATAGAAGTAGGGCTATGGGACAAGGTACGAAAAATGAGATCATCGTAGTCTTCTTGGCTTGACTTATCCCAACATGGCCATTTGGGATCCTAGATATAGTGTAGCCATATCGGTGACAATCATATCCTTCACAAAAGGCTTTACTTATATGCTGTAATTTATCCTGGGCAATTTAAAAAATGATACTGAATGAAGGAATTTATGGGCCAGAATTTAATTTCTATTCACTATACCCCATCTCCTGGAAAGTCAACATTGGGATGAAGACTAAGCTATCACTAATGGTGACATGTACATTCAGAAACATTTTACTGATATTTTGATAGCTGCAGGAATATTTTATTGGAAATTTTCCTTCCAGTGTATACATTCTTTTAAATTTTGTTATTTTTAATTTTTTGCTTTATAAGTGTCTGATGTATCACTTTGATTTTAAATGAATTAAATAGGATCTATCTAGTTAAGTGGAATTCCTTTTAGTAGAATTTTAAAGTTTTCCTTCTTGTATAATGGAAGGTTTTATAAGAGTTAGTATAGGCAGAGCAAGGTGATTCTCATTCTTGGAAATATATAAGTGTTCTTTCAGTGTTACATTACTTTCTTAAATTTAACTTTCCGCTTTCTTGAGTGATCAAATTCTGAGTTTAAATAGGTGAAACAGCAGCTATTTGTGTTTTTATCTCAGAAATTACAGTCAGTAGAAAGGCCTCTTGGTTTAATCATTCAAAGGTTAGTGTTAGGCTATTTTAATAGATATAATGAATGGAGATCAATAATAAATTTGAAACAAGTTTCTACATCAACATATTTCTATGAGTAAAACTTTTAGGCCAAGAAAAAAAAAATTGTGATTTCTGAGCATTATCATTCTTTGAAATTATGACGTAGAGCTGGGACTTTACTAAGTATCACAGTTCATACATAATTTGTAAAAAACATTGATAAAGAAAATGAACCAGAATGAAATTTAACAAAATAAAAATCATTAGATGGAGAGGGGGGATTTGTCCTATTCACACCTGTTTTTCCAGTGACTAATAGCCTTATAATTTACTTTTCTTAAATATAAACAAAAGATAAATCTTATTTCCACATTGTGCTTGTCCATTGACAGTTTTGATTAAAAACTCTGTCTAAATAGAATAAAAAGAGCTGAAATCAGTATCAAAAGAATGATACATGTGTCAAAAATCTGTTTCATTTTTTTTCCTAGGAAAGTGGTAGTGTGTTGCTGCTTGGCTTCACTAACAACACAATTTGTTCCACACTGTTTTTGTATATAGTCATGCCTTGCTTAACTATAGGTTTCATTCTCAGAAATGCACTATGAGTTGATTTCAACATTGTGTGAGTGTCGTATAATGTTCCTAAGCAAGCTAGGTGCTATCCGTCTCTGGATGTGGCCTCTGATGCAATCAAGAGACATGGTGAGCAAAGGAGAGGAGGACTAGAAGGAAAGAAGGGGAAAAGCAGAAAGGCAACAAAGGAAAGAAAAGGGAAAGGGAAAATATGGAAAATTATGAATAAACCTGCTGTAAATAGGGAGGGAGGGAACAGAGGGGTGGGGTGGGGAAGAGGGGGGAGAACCAAGATGCATCATGTACAGGTACAAAATAAATGTGATGAATGTGACCATTATATGTAAAATGTACCAATACGTGTTCTTGGTTTAAAATAAAAATAAAAATAAATTTTTAAAAAGAGACATGGTGAACTTGAGCTATATGAGGCTACTGCCAGCATAACATGCATATTGTTTTATAATAAACTGTTTAAAATTTGACTGTATTCTAAAATAATAATAAAAGTATAGTACATCTGTAGACCATTAACATGATCATTTGTTACCTTTACCAAGTGTTACACTGTGAATATAATTGTATTGCTATAGTTTTTCACAGTGGACGTCACAGTAGATTTGTTTACATCCCCATCATCATATAAATAATGCACCATGCTGTGATATTAAGATAACTAGGATATCACTAGGTGAGAAGGATTTTTCAGCTCCTTTGCAGTCTTGTGAGAATACTTCTGTACATGCAACCTGCTGTTGATCGAAACTTACTTATGTGATGCATGACTGTATTTTTGTATTCAGTTGGACTTCTCTTTTTTTTTCAGAAAATGTGAAATGTATTTTGTAATGTAAACTACAAAATATGTAATTCTTAAAAATTCATTTTTGGAAAGTTGCCTTTCTCCATACAGGATAAGCTGATCAATTGGCATTCCTAGAGGTATAAACTTCAGAGTTTTCTTGTCATAGGTAGACTTCTCTGCTGCAGCTGGTGTATCCATATGTGTGACAAAATTGGAAGTTGTATGTTTTGAATACTTTGACCATTACTTAGTTAATTTTAGTTGTGGTTTAGGAGATAACATAGGGAATATGAAACACCATTCTTGGCACTGAATCAAATGTCTTTTTTCTCTTCTTTGCCATTTTAAATTAAAATTTAAGCAAATAAGTAGGATCATGGTTTGTTTTGAGGATCTGTATTTATTTGGCTATAAGAAAAATGCTTCATGCTGTTGCTCACTACTAGATATCTAGTGAGAGAGCTTATTTCATAACATTTTTCATAGGCAATAGGTAGCTTGAAATGCATTCTCAGCCGTATGATGTGTTTGTGATGATTTTTCATAAAGATAAGTTTAAAAGAAACATACAAGATACCTGCTCACGTTCTTGCTGGCCTATACAACACCTGAATCCTAATGGACAGCTCCTATACTTTTGACAAATAGCTGAACTCCAAAAAGCTCTGTCAGTGGTGCCGAAACCTGTCATGATGTATGAGCGTGTCTTGCTGATGAATTCTAATGTCAGCCTCTGTGTGATAGTGATTCATCAGGTTGTAAAATTTGTTTTGGGGAAACACATTAAATTAGCAAGTTCCATATTTTGGTTGTGTTGAAATTAGCAGTTTGTCCTTTCATTTTAAAGAGTTCATACCAATTACCTTCCACATTGTCAAGAACAGCTAGGATTTAATTAGAAACTGTCAGTGCTATCAAAAAAAGTCTAACATTAACAAATAAGTTGATATGGCTACAGTGTTGGGAATGCTTACAAGCCAGTGATGTGTTGATAATATGCAGAAAGCTATTGTAAGAAAAGTTAAGCACTTATTAACAGGCACAACAGCAATTAACATGGAAGCCATGTAGTTACGGAGAAATAAGCATTTTGCCCTTAAAGACCATGGCTTATTATCATAGAGTGTTCCAATATTTCATGGTGTTTTCAAAAATACATTTATTTTTTTCAACACTGTGGGGTTTTTTGTAAAAATGAATAATGATCTTTTTTCTTCCTCCTAAGTGAAGTTCTTTCATTTACTATATAATATTTTTAAACAACTAGTAAAATGCTTGGCACTTCATTTCGATGATTTGGAATTTTTAAGATGTGTTGTATAATCTTAAAGTATAATCTTAAGTATGATCTTGGAGGACTGAACTATATTATTTTCTTTTATTCTGAATTAGTTTCAAAGGCGTTTACTTAGTTAACAAACTGTGCTTTTACTGTCTTCTCAGAGATTTTTACTGAACTCTAGAATTATCCTAATTATATAATTTTTATACAAGGGTGAACAAAATAAAAAGCAGAATTTCATAAAATTCAATCTGACAGTCTTTTGCTAGTAATCCAATATATTTTATGATGAAATTCTAAAATCCTCATTTTGAAGTGGAATGTGTTGTTCCACTTCTCTGTTTGCCTTATAGCAGATTATTATTTGCTTATTTTGGTGAGGCTCAAGAAGTGTTTAAAATCACAGAGAGATTTAAAAACTATACTTAGGTGGTAAGTCTTACTGAAATTTGGTAATATTCTCTGCAGAAGCAGCAACCTGAAGCTATGCTACTATTGTTAAGACTCACAATTTCTAAGGTACTGGTTTTATGTTATCTGAATTTAATAATTAAATCCACACTAAGGCTGCTTATTAGTAACATCTTTAAGTGAACATGTAATTTCTTGGGAGGTTTGTTTCAGTCTCTAAGTTCCTTTTTTGCATTATAAAAATGTACTTACATAGCCCCATAAAAGTATGTTACTCTTAGCATTCCAAATTTTATTTTTGAAAACTTTGTAATTTGAATGATATCTGATCAGATGATATTTCCCAGAAATTATTCTTTATTTATAAACAAAACAAGACAAAAGCAATTGATTTTAATCCAAAATGTATTTTTCCTTATAAAAGAGGTCCACATACTCACTGTGTCTACTCTACAGAATTTGTCCTTTTTATTACACCACGTGTCAATTAAGTTTATCTGGTCACTGCAAAAACTCGTGGCTAATATGTGTAATACAACACAGGAGGAGGTATTGCTCAGTTCAGCTACTCTTATATACTTAAAAAAAATACAGAAATGTTTTTCTCATTTTAATTGTAGTCCAGACATAAAAGTTACATGAAAGTCCTAGAAAATGGAATTATTTTATTTGGTTGCCACAGTACCCTTTGCAGCCAGTTAATTAAAATGCTGAACTTGTACATATTTCCATTGGTCAGGAGCAGCATTGGTGAAGCTTAACCTTCTTTATAGAAAGTAATATTTCTCTTCCTATTTTTTAGCAGAACTTCAGTGTTGAGTTTTTCTTTGAAGTAGGTTTAGTTGTTTTTTGTTTTTGTTTTAGGACATATTTGTTGGCACACCTATAACAGTTGCTTTCACTTCCAAGGATGTACTTTTTTCTTTGCCTGCTTCCCAGAGATTTATCAGAGGCGGGTAAAGCTCACTGAGTGCAAAGATTGGTTTATGTAAGTAATTCCTCATATAGCTATGTCCACCATCACAGTTCATTTCTTGGGAGAGGCAGATGAAAAGACATATCACACCTATAATCCCCAGAAGGCCCCCAAGGCAGGCCATAAATATTGTGGCATTGCCCTTTTCATATTCCATTTGATCATGATCCACAGCTTTTGTGGTGATGTTTACACATTGCGTTCTGATTTTCTGATAGATGGTGGGAATATCAATACAAATTTTATACTCAGTGGATGGGTTCAGATGAGTAAGATTGTACACCTTGACATCAGCTGGTATTCGAGCACTTTGGGCAGCATGAAAATTTTCCGTCTTGACAAAGGCTGTCCATTTAACACTGGATTTGAGAATTTTAGAACTTGCTTTCCATGAAACCAGAACTGAATTGGCTCGGACATCTCTTATTTTAATATTCAAAGATCCATTGTTGTCCTGGGGAAAAGAACCATCCACTTTTATCATAACGGATTTCAAGTCAGCACCAACTAGGTTAGTTGCTATGCAAGTATATAAGCCCCCTTCTTTTGGAGTTATGCCACTTATATCTAGTGTGCCTTCCGAATGGACGTAGAACTTGTCTGTCAAAGTATTAGGCAAGAGCTTTTGACCAGAAGGCGTTATCCAGTAGATCTCAGGCTGTGGCTCCGCAGTAGCTCGACAGTGAAGGGAGACATAACTATCAGCTTCTACGTCCAAATTAGAAGGAAAACTCTCGGGAGCGATAAGAGGGAGGCAGATTTCCATCATGTCTCTGAAGTGCACTTGCCGGACATTCTGGCCTTGGAATTCAGGTGGATCCACGCAAAACAGTGAATCTGGCTCCATAAATCGAATGTTGGTTTTGTTCATATTAATCCAGCGTATGACGCAATCACACCGGATGGGGTTGCTGTGTATGCTGATTTCCTTGAGATTTGGCAGAGACTCGATGGTGCCATGGTACAGGGCGCTGAGCGCATTGCTGTTCAGCATGAGTGATTCCAGCTTGGGGAGTCTGAAAAACGCATTCGGGTGAATGTAAGACAATCTGGGGTTGTTAGTAGCTTCTATTTTTCTTAGGTCTGGCAAGTTATCCACAGCAAGACTGTCAATAGAAATCAGCTCAGGCATATTATTTATCCCCAACTCTTTTAAGTGTAGCATGTTACTGAAATCGCCCCTTCGTATTCTATTAATAGGATTTTTATTTAGATCTAAAAATTTGAGGTTTATAACTTTTTGAAGAGCAACGTGGGGCACTTTAATAAGCCTGTTGTCATAAAAAGAAATGCTTTCTAAGTTTTCTAGTCCCACCAAGGCATTATCTGGTATTTCCGTGAGGTTTATGCCAGCTATAACCAGACTTCGAAGATTAATAAGAGGCTTAAAGTTCATGTCTTTAATTTGGATGATTGGGTTTTCCCCAATCATCAGAATCTCTAGATTCGGAAGCGCATCAAACCACTTACTGTTGATCATCTGCAGTCTATTTGAATTGAGATGAAGTCGAAGAAGATTGTGTAGGCCAATAAAGGCTCCAGGTGAAATTGTAGAAAGCAAGTTATGATTAATATAGAGTTCTTGTAAGTTACTCAGACCAGACAGACATTTTTCGGGTAGTTCAGTAAGTTTGTTTTCCTCTAGGTACACAGAAAGAAGCTGAGACATCTTTTTTACATTAATATTGGTGACTGAAGATAAGTTGTTTTGAGATAAATCCAGGCCAGTAAGGTTCACTGGAAAGTCTATGGAATTCTCAATTTTCGCAATGTTGTTAGTCTGTAGGAGCAGAATCTGTGTGTCGGCAGGCAATCTGGCTGGGAAATTCAAAAGACCTAAATCATTACAATCCACTGTAGATGCTTCCATATACATGGATCTGGGTGTAAACCAAGGTCTGATTTCACATGTACATAACTGTGGGCAATCGACCTTTTTATCTACAGCTTGTACTAGTGTAGTGATAGCTAGGCCAAGTAGCACATGAATTTGGAGTGGCATGTCCTTCATCTTAGCTTTCTTCCTCAGAAATTTAATGGGCCCTTCACGATTCCACAGTCACTGCCAGGAAGTTCAGTAAGAGCTGACTGATAAGGAAAATACTTGCGTTTGTCAAATGATGAATGCCAAAGGACTGCAGAGTTTTTCTTCATGGATATAAGTGTGAGTGCCACAATTGCATCATCCGAAAATGTCATGCATACTGAATAAAAGAAGGTCACTGTTTCCTTAGTGATAGAGTATTGATGTACTTTTTGAAGATGGTGTATGTATAGATGATCATAGGAGATTGAGCAATTCATTTATTTAGGATTGTACTATTCAAATCCCATGCTTGCTCAGTATTGCAGGAATAGCAGCATTATGCTAAGAGAAACAAAATAAAGAATAAAAGAAACAAGAGAAAAATTATTAGTACAAAGGAAAAAAAACATAATTAATATCCAGGGACTACCTCTAATTATTGCATATGTAAGTGACACTCTGAGAGTCTACAGTTACATCAGTGTATTCTCATGACTGAGCTTGTTGTGACTCTTCTTGAGAGTTCTTGATCTAGACATTGGAAAGGCTGACAAATTTAATCTTTAGAAGGCCAAAGTTTCATTAAATGCGATAAATATGATTCCAGGATTTTTCTGTTATTTCAAATCTTTACTTGGTTGTACTTTTAGTTTTTTTTTATTCCGTTAAATCATTAGAGGAGATAAAACAACCTTTCAATGATGATGGCTTTTTTCTTCCTCTTAAAGAGGCAAATGCAAATAGTATAAATAAATAATACTGTTGTGTTCCCTGTGCTCTGAGAAGACATCATTTGAAGACAAAATTATAAAATGATTGTTAAATGAATGATAAGTATTGGTATTTAGCTGAATTTTCCATTTTCATTCATACTTCTCTTCATAGTCTCCTTTGTATAAAGTCACTTGGATTTTGCAGTATTTAGAAGATATTAAGTCTAACTTACTGTAGATGTACCGGTATATTATCATTCTGAACTGAAATTCAGATTAAAGTTTGACTATTTAATTTATCCGGGAGAATAATTTAGTCACTAACAATAGAAAAGCAACTTTATTATATCAGTAAAGCAGACACTTAGATATTCCTTCTTTTAAATGGGCCAATGTCTTTATCACAGAAAAATAAACAATCTGAAAACAGGCTGCAGTTTTGATAAGTTTTAAAATAGCATCCCCCTTTTAGGTATAGACTGCCCAGTCTTACTGCTGATGAATCCACCCTTTGATTGTGCAGGGAAGACACAGGTAGGTTCTTCCTTCAGTAGCTTGTTGCTTCCCAACAATTATGGTCTAATAATAGTCTCTGAATACTGTTCTTTTTTCATCTCTGCCCAATATTGACCTTCAAAATGGGGATAAGATGAGGTTGGTGCGTTAGTGATGGACATAAATATGCGTGGTGATGTGGTCTCTAGGGAGACACAGAAATGCTACTTTGTTAATAAACAGAAGTTCTCATTTCTTAAACTTTTAAACTCTTTACAGTTCAAAGTCACACTTGGTTTGCCTCTTATCCTTTGTATTCAGAAATCTGATTTTTTTTTTTTCGTGCTGGGGATCGAACTCAGGGCCTTGTGCTTGCAAGGCAAGCACTCTAATCACTGAGCTAAATCCCCAGCCCCTCAGAAATCTGATTTTATCTAAAAATTGAATCAGGATATTCAGGTAACTACTAGGTTACCTTTAAATAAAAGTATATTTGCCATTTTCTCCATTACTGTATCTATTGGCTGATCTAAATTTTCTCTTGTTTTTTAATGAACATTCCAGCTATTCTTCTAATCTATTTTAAGTAGATTCTAAGACCTTTGAGGATGGAACTAATGCAGTGCTTTCTTTACTGAAGATGTGTGATAAATCCTTCTTAGCCTGTGAGGCCCTCTACAATCTGGGGTCCTAGTTTTTCTCCATGTGTACTCCATCTTTTGCTGTTTTCCTGTGTGCGGTCATCTCTGTTGGTTAGAGGTATTGGTGTCTTCCCCTGTCCCCTGTATGCCTATTTTTTTTGTTTTGTTTTGGTTTTAGACAGGGTCTCACTATGTAGTCCAGGCTGGCCTCAAACTCACTGTATAGTCCTGGCTGACCTCTAACTCACTGCCCTCCTCCTGCCTCAGCCTCCCGAGTGTTAGGATTACAGGCATACACCACAATGCCTGCCTCTTTCTTTGTTTTAAAGGAACATTTACTGCTTGTTCAAACCTCACTTCAAACATGTCGCCTCTCGGAAGGCTTCCTTCCACATCACCCCTCCCTCCGGTCTTGCTGAGCTGCCACCGCCCCTTCCCTCTTAACTCTAGTGCACACCTCTGTCTGATTACTTGCTGGACTTTTTCATCGGGCACCAACTTCCTTGAAAGCATGAGACTTGCCAGACTTTGCATCCCCAGCTACTGGGGTTGGTACTTAGAGGGTAGGAGATGGTCAAGAAATGTGTTGAACAAACTGTTAAATACATTTTATTAATTAATACATTTACATCCACATCATTTCATATACAGTTTAATCTTTTTTTAATTTCCTAATTTCAATAAGTTTAAATTCTTTAATTTGTATAAGTCTATTACTTATGTGTGTTATGTATGTTACTGTATCTGTGTGTAAAATCTAAAGAAAAGTCTATCTACTGTATCTGTAGCTTATTCTTTAATTTATTCAGTCAACATTTGTTGAGCATCTTCTGAGTGCCATTTATGGGGTTAACAGCTAGAGGAAAAAAAGATGACTTGTATACGTCGCTTCCTTCAGTAAGCTTTCAGTTTGGGGTGCAAAACACAAGTAAGCAATTGGGTACCATTCTGCATGAGGGCTCACGGGGAAGCATGGGGGAGGGCAACGGGGTAAAATGAGCACAGAGATCTATTGCCTCTTTATGTCTAAAATTCAGAAATGGCCTCGGTAGAAAGTACAAAATGTATTTCTGTATGTTCCCATCAAGCACTCAGCTGAGAATGAAGGAACTCTAACCTTTGCCAATCAGTGAGCTGGATCCACTTTTCCAGCTGAGCAAAGAAGAATCTGTCTCTTCCTGTGTGTTAACCAGCAGACTGGAAATATTAAAGAGGAAGCATTCTGTATGGGGGAGTAGTAACCTAATAATGTTGCCTTTTATTTTAATATTATCCTGGTGGATGTCTTTTAAAGTTTATATTTGTTTAATTAGAAATTATTTTTTGATTCCATTTCATCATTGATGTAGCCATGTACTGGAAACAACCACATTTAAGCTAGATTTATCCTGGAAGCTTTGAAAAAAAACAGTTCTTAGTATTGAACAAATTCAAATTTTGTTTAAGTTTGGTCTATAGAAAGAAATTGTCAGTAAGGGGAACACAATAGAGAATATAGAAGTTTAACCTTCATTAAAATATTGACTTTTTCTTCTGTGTATGGAAATCATCATGTGCTTTCGCTAATAGATTATTTGGGATGGGTAACTTGTAAGATAATAAAGCTGTAATAATAGTTTTTTACTTTTAGGGTTTTATAGTTTTCAAAGAACTTTCTTATTCATTGTTTATGTTAACAATGACCTTTGAGGAAGGTTGGTGAGATACACCTTCACCTGACTGCCACCCGATACCCTTTTACTGTAAGGTTATTGAGACCTTCATTTGCTATAATTTAGTCTACCTGAGAACTCATCTGACTGAGATCCCAGCTGATAAATGATGAGCTGGGACTGCAACCCAGGCTTTCTCCTTCCACCCTCACCTGTTCCTAGAAAGCTACATTAATATACAGAAATGAGATGAGGTTATTTTAACCATTAGGTAGTACAGTGATTTTATTTCTGAAAAATAGTTCATATTACCTTGATCTTCAGAGCTTTGAGTTTATAAAATCAAATTTACCAGTGAGCTAATAATGACTAGGATGTGATTCACACAAGTTGAACTAACGGGGACTAATATACAAAACCAAAATGACAATTTATTATAATGAAAAATATGACCTAGAAAACAAAACAGAACTTCTGAATTTACAATTCAATGCTTTCTCTCCATTTAGAGAAATATACTTGGAAAGATAAATTATGAATCTACAACTGACCTGTGAATGTGAGCTCGGAGCCTGAGAAGTCAGGCTAGAGCTCTTAATTATCATAGTCATTAGAAATGGCACATCTTCTTCATTGCACAGTATATCCATGGCAACCGGAACTCTTGAGTCTCTTGGTCCTTGGAGTGATCTCTGGTGCTAAGCCCCTTCACAGAAGCTTTTCTCAATTTTTTTGGCTACTTCTCCGTGTGTCTGAATCATTTGTTTATATTTCTTTATTCTCTTATTAGCATAAGAATATTAAGTATTCATTAGATTATGGGATTATTCACAGGCATTAGATTGTTAAATTATTCCTTTGCTAGACTTTTGGTTTTTAGAGTTTTATTCTTGCTATATAAGGTTAGTGTGATTAAGGATGTTGTTCAACTCACCTTGGATATATTAATAAATTAATTGGTTGACTAGTATCTACCTCAGTACTTGTAGAGTGTAAGTCATTAAATGAAGGGTTGCTAATTGATAACTGTCACATGTGTTTTTCTATAATTTCTGTTGAATGATAACATGTGATCTAGTAATTAAAATAACTTAAAAAATTAAGTATCTGCCAATAAGCAAAACAATCAAATAACAAGAAAAAAGATACACCTTCAGATTTTTATATTGTTTCCCCTATTTGTGTTATGATAAAAGGCTGCACTGTAAAGGCACTGACTTCAGAACACAGCTGGTCTGTGGAGCATCTTTTGGCTTTACCACCAAGACAGTGATTTCTGCTTTTGACCGTTTGGGAATTTGGGCTAGATAACAATTAATATTGACTGCATTGTTTTTAAAAGTGGAATTTCTATTTCTTTTTTATACATATCAAAGAAAAAAAATTTAAAGACTCTATCATTAAAAATAAAATAATGAGCATAGTATCATTTTTAGTTTTTCAAAATTTAAATTCCCAGAACATTCTCACTGTTCTCCTCCCTTTCTCTCACCTTTCTTCTACTTCTCCTTTTTGAACACACTGAATAAAAGATATTTCTTTGAAAAGCATTTTCAAGCTCTCGAAAAGATAGTTATTGCTATACTTACATAATTACCCATGCTCCATCATTTATCAGTGATTTTTTTCCTTCTAAAATAAGAGTGAAAAATCATACTTCAAAAGAAAATCAATATTTCAATTTGGGCTTTAAAGGTTTAAAGGTTTACACCTGCTAGGAAGGTGCTTGGGAGCCTGGCGTATCCAACCTAAACTGCCTGCCATAATGTTGTTGAGTGAATGAATACCGAGTAGATACTGTATGGATAAAAGGTCTTGTGTTTTCCATTAAAATGTGGTAATTAAGCCACAGGTAACAGATGTTGTTAGCAATAGATGTGTTCGTGTTAAATGATTCCATTTCATAAGGGTGAACATCTGTGTGATTATACTCTTAGGTGTTAATAACTAACTCATAGTTAAGTACTGTCCTCTTCAGTTGTTTTCATATAAGACTATTTTAGAATGTTGCTTTTCTATCTTGTTGTTTTTAAAACATGAGAGTAATCTGTAATTTTAAACAAAATAAATTATACTTGTATTTTTAATGTTTAAAAGACAATGCTTCTGAAGCATCAGGAATAAGAACCCACATCTTTCAAAGGGTTTTTTTGGTTGGTGCAGGGGATCAAACTCGGGGCCTTGTGTTTGCAAAGCAAGCACTCTAACCACTGAGCTAAATCCCCAGCCCCTTTGAATGGCTTGAGTGCTTGATGGGGAGTCGGCCTGAGCAGCCCTCATCATGGGCCTCCCCTTCTTTCAGCAGATACTTATCGAGGGCCCCTTGCATCAGGCTCTCTTCTTTGACTTCTAATGTCTTCAGTTTATAAGATTTTTAAAAGTTGAAAAATTAGAAACTTTCATTGATTGAATGTAGCTTGGCCTGTATAAGCCTTTTCTGTGGGTTGATTTGGAAGGTCATTTTTTTTTTAAATTTAAAAAGCACTTGAAAATGTGGAATTTTCATGGTACATATGTCCTTTTGTGCTTTCTGAATTTTTCTCAATGATATTTTTAATTTCTCTTATTGGCTCCACCATGAAGATTTTGCCTCAGGAAGCACCACAGGCCTAAAACATTTTATGTGGGACACTAACAGCATGAAGCCTCCTAATTTAGTCCATTAAAAGAAAGCAATTTTAAAAGTTCTTGTATCTTATATTTTTAATACCTGCAGACATTCGTCATAACTTGAGATTTCTTTTAGAGTAATATTTTAGGTTTCAGCATTTAAAAACACAAAATTGTTTCTAAATATAATTATATATGGAACCCCCCAACAGCTACTTTTTCCTTAGTAAAGAGATCTTCATTCTTTAGCTTCTTCGTCTGTTTTTCGTAATTTATGAAACACTGACTGAGCACCTGCTCTTTGGCAGGCACTCTTCTGGACTCTGGAAAGTCAGCCATAAATAAGAGGAACTATCTGCTCCCCAAATTGTCAGTTATGGAAGGAGTCGGTAGCTAAGGAGAACGCTGCACAGTAAATGTGACTTACATCGTAGGTGTATGTAGCGGTCTGCGAACACACGAAGGAAGGAATGCCTAGTTCTGTCTGCCCAACGGGAGTGAAATGATTGTTCTCGGGTCTTCTGTGATGCTTGTAAAAAAGGTCAACTGGAATATAGTGGGGAAATGGGTGGGTAAGAGGATTTAAAAATCTCCTATTTCTCAAGTGAATTTTCACAATACTGAAGCTTAAGAACAACGTGTGCCTTCCTCCTTGTACCTCATTGTGTGTGTTATAAAGACTGCAGAATGAGGAAGAGAAACATTTTGATACTCAAGGTAAAAATGGGTGGAGGTAGAAAGTTGCCATGGCTACGTTAAAGCCTAGGTTTTCCTTTTCTTCTATAGCAAATTGGTAGCTCAGTTCATTTGTACAAAGAATTTAAATGCTGTTCTCCCATTATTTGACTTTATATTCCCTTGTTGTAAGATTCAGTCTTTCTTCAATTCTAAAAGAAGCTTCCATATCCCAAAGATATTGAGTTATATACGAAATGCATCCTGTAAAAGACGGCCCTTTTTTCACAGTACGTATTTGTTTTCCAGTTTTCTCAAACCTGATTATTTGAATTTTTGTGTTGACTTTCAAGAAGTGGTTTTTAGGAATGGTTTGATGAAAGCTAGTCTTATGATATTGACTGGTTAACAAGAAATTGATACATGTAAGGAAAACTTGCTTTGAATGAAGAAACAGGGGCCAGATGTACTAGGTGGCTTTGTAATTGGGGATAGGACACTTCACTTTCCTGTGCCTCAAATTATTGATCATTAAAATTTATTTGTTCATTTTGCTGTTTTTGTGAGACAGGGTCTTTCTTTGTAGTCTAGGTTGGCCTGGAACTCATTATTTAGCCCAGGCTGGCCTGGAATTCATGGCAATCCTCCTGCCTTAGCCTCCTGAGTGCTGGGATTACAGGTGTGTACTACCACACCAGGCTTTGATCTTTAAAATTTAGAAATTGTGTTACAAGATCTTTAAGATTCTTTTACATTCTAAATTTATGTGCTATATTCTGTGAACATGAAATATTTTTTGTTATCTAACAATTGGCTATGTGTAAACTCATTTATCTGATTTTTAACCTTGCTATTCTTTAGTTGATCACAAGTTTATATTCAATCCTCTAGTCCTGTGCTACTAAAAAATTAGGATCAGTGAACTTCAGTCATTATGGGGCTTTTAAGGCTATCAATTAATTATCTGCTGTTACTCCTATTTTGTCTTATGTTTATGTGTACACAGTAGTAAACGAAATAGCAGAGTTATTTTAGTCATCAAATTAAAGTAAACCAGCCCCTCGGGAGATTAATTGCCTGGGTGAGGTGCCTTGGTCTAAACACAGGCATCCATTCAAATCCTTTCACTTTGCCTCCAAAGCTCTCTTAACCACTGAGTTTTATTCCTCTCAAATCATTATTAAAACAGCACCACTCATTATTCTGTCTTTTCACAAAACTGTTTCCTTCGCCTGGTCAGGTATGCTGCCTTTGTTGTTGTTGTGTGGGTTTCCTCTGATAGAAAACTTTTACTTGGATGAAGTGTAGAAGGCATCTGGGTGTTGCAGAAGGGAAGATTAGAATAAGAAAATCTGTTTTCTAGGTCTAGTTTTGTTGAGTGATTCAGACAAATCACCTTGCTGAGTCTAAATTTCCCATAAAGCGTGGGGTCAAGTTTTCACAGCTGTTTCCAAATTGACTGTTAGTGTTGTATGAAATCCAAGAGATTTCTTAGGGAATTATTATTAGGAAGTCTGTTTATGAGAGCAGACTTCACAGAGTGGGCAGTGAAATCTGAGTTCCAGCAGTGCTTCCTGTGAGTGATTTCAGTATACTCGTAAATTACCAGCTTGTTGTAATAATGTCATTTTTCATTATGAAAAGAATTTGGATTTGTATTTATTTTTAATTGTAGTTTTTCCTCAACTGAGCGCTTCATTAATAGCAGTGTATGTGAAGTTGATTTCCGTACCTGATTAGCAAAACAAATGGCATTTCTAAGCCATAACTCGTCTCTGTATGCTTGTATTTCTTTTATGAGCATCACACCATGTATTGGGAATCTCTAATTTGCTATGTGGCATAACGGTGCGTTGTTTGGTATTGTTTGGGAGCCAGTGGGTTTTGACTGCCTCATTTGCTTATTTAATTTCCCTTTCGTAATTCCCTTGTTGTTTAGCATTTGGACCTTATAGTCCTCTTTGGGGAAAAGCACTCATTTATGCATCGTACTTAACATTGACTCTTTAAGACTGACATGTAATCATCTTGTTTTCAAAATTAAGATACAGAGTGATGGAAAACTTGCTTCTGGTTATAACTGAACTAGAGTCTTTATGTGGATGATGACCCTGTAAAATTACCAACACTTCAGCCGCAGCGTGTTCTGAACGTATGCAAATTTAAGAATTAGGAAGAGATCTTGTGACCATTAGTCACTTCATTTGTACAATGAATGTTGTCTTCAAGTTCAGTAATTACATATATTGTAGCAATCTTAAATGCTGTCAAAACTATTCCAGTATATTTCTTTGTGCAGATGTCATAGTGTACTTAGAGAGATACTGAATATTCCCACAGATTTCAGGACACTTTTAAGTTTTCATCATGCTTCTTTGCATTTTCTTCATGTGCGTCAAAGTATGGCAGAGAATCAGGTGCTGATTTCACTAGAAGTAGAAGTAGTGCATAAAAGGTTCTTAAGACTTCTACAGCTTCCTGGAAAATTCAAAGATTATTTTTACTTGTACATCAGGAGCATGCATGTACATTTATAAGGGAAATAATTGTTCTTTTGGCCAAATTTGTATATGTATATACATGTGCTCATGTGCGTATGTATACTACGATACTTGGGCTCTGCTCAGAAAATCCTGATGTGATTGAATACATTTATGAACTATATATAGTTCGTAAGTGAACTTAATGCACTAAAGTTTCCCATTTTTCCAATTTTTATTCTTATCCATAGATATTTTATGTGATTGATTTAGCTAGGTAGCAATTTTTTATTTTTTGACATAGGTTCTCACCGCGTAACCTCAGCCTCCTAAGTGCTTGGATTACAGATGTGCCACCATACCTGTATCCATTTACAGTTTTCACAAAGACTAAAAGAGAAAGTCTTCCCAAATATTCTTTCATTATTTCTTTGAAAGTTTTGGTCACTGAAGCCTCATTCTTGTCAGCAGGTTCCAGTTTATTTGGGAGCTAGTGCAGCAGGATGTCTTGTAAAGGCAGCCATCGTTTTATCTGAAAGGAATTTCCATCCTGACTTGGAGATCTTTTCTCTGGCATGCTCCCCTGCTTGATTAGGGAAAAAGGGTTATATTGTGCCTCACAGTATGATGATTTGCAAATGCATGTCTCATGTAGACAATTATCCTACATTTCAGATGAAAGCATTTCGGGTAATTATCTAGAAACTCAGCAATTTTTAAATCATTTTCTCCTACACTGGGAAAGAGTCACATGTGCTAAGTCTTTGAAGTCTCTATCCTTTGAGTCACATAAGACTGGCCATTTCTCTGTTACAGCTGAAAAAAACAGGGAAAGAAGCAATGCAGATTGAGGTGATTGTATGGAAGGGCACAGGTAAGTTGCCTTATGCTTCCTGATCTTACAAGCCCTGTTCTCCCCAGGGTCTTATATATAGAGGAACATGATAAGCATACATGGAGGAAAGTGGTCTGTTCTGTCTCTGTGGCCTTAAGTAAAGGCTTTTATACAGTCTCAGGAGAGGTGGTTTTTGAGGCAGAGATATGTCATAAAAGAATGGCGACAAAAAGGTTTCCTTCACATTTGTGCTGTTCTGTTAACTCAGTTTGGCAGAGAGAAAGTCATTGGTTTGTAAAGAAAGGAAAGAAAACTCTGGACAGGAGTCCGGGGATGTGCTGCAGATAGAGAATGAAGTGTAGTTTAGTTACAATATTATTACACAGACCTCAAAAATCATATTTCAAGGAGGAACTTTGACAGGAGCACAGAGTAGATGGCCTCTGGGTAGTTCAGTTCCTGTGCCACGTATAATAAAAATTATGATTCCCTTTGTTATTAACATAGAATATTGGTGTTTTTTACAAGGAATTGAGATAATAAAATATATTTTGAAAGGAAGTAAAATAAAATGACCTCCTATGGTCAAAAGATATTTTCAGATGTAGGAAATACGTGAATAAAATTATCACACCGCATTTTCAGGGGTGCCAAGAGTCAGTCCCTGACTGCCAGGAGTTCAGTGATGGACGATGCTCTCCTGTTCCCACACCTAAGAGACTTGACCATACCCTTGTGGTCTGTACTCTTAGTTCCTTATCATGACCACGGTATTGCTTTTCTATTTTCATTTTAAAAATTGTGCCAGATTTTCTCCTGCTCTGTGGTTTCCCCTTTACACTCTGGACAATCTGCTTAAAACAGCATTGCTATATTTGTGTCAAGAGACTACAAGAAAGATTTTAAAATAGAACAACAAAACCTCCATTGGAAGCTTGGCAAAAGCTTCCTGAATTACAGCTTTGTGTTTCGAAAGTGATCTCTTAAACAAGGCATGGAGGCAGTTTTCATGTCTGTGTGCATATAGTGTGTAGAAATTCATTACTGTATGTGTCTGTGTGCATGTAGTGAGTAGCAATTCTTTACCGTACATGTTGTGGGCTTTTTGCTAGCCCTTGTGTTGATAAATGGATAATGTGTGATGGACTGGTGGCACTTTGAAGAACTCTTTTTTTAGGGGTAGGGGTGATTCTGGGGATCAGATTTAGGGCCTCCTATGTCCTAGGTAAATGCTATACCCCTAAGCTACATCCCCAGCCCTTGAAGGGGTCTTAAATGGCAGACTGAGTTAGTTTCTGCGGCACACTGGGTCAGTCAAACCTTGTTATTTATTTCTTGTGGAAATCAAAGGCATCATATGCAGCTTAAAGCTTTGAATTTGCTTTTTCCTGTAACCTAATTTATATCTACTTAATTATATAGTAGCCTAACAATAGGCATAATTAATTTGGGGCTAATGGTGCAGGATTGCATTATGTAGACAACCTAATGTAATTTGGTTACCTACAAATCCCTTAAATTAAAGATCATTATTGATACAAGAGGATATGTTCGATCAATGTTCTTCCTGCTCATGAAGGGCTGTGGTGAATTCTACTTCAATAAGTTCCCAATAATATTTAACCAGTGTCCTATATGAGGACCTACATCAGGGTTCCAAGCATTTGGGGAATGTGACAGTCCCCAAAACACTGGTATAAAAACAAAGTATACAAGGCCTTGTAAGTGTTGAATAGAAACAACCAAAATTAAGAGAAAAATTAAAAAAAAAAAACTGAGTTGTAATTTCTTTGAAATGGAAAGTAATATAGTTTGTTCTCCTATCAAATTAGATGAAAATGAGGGGAGAAATCATCTGTTTGGAAGATTTCTTAGTAATGTCTCTGTGGATAATTTAGAATCATGGTTCCGAATCAGTTTATGCTAAGAAGAGCACTTCAGAGGGCAGTATTCAATACATTTTTACAAATAAAATGAACATTATTTGATTATTATGTCTAAGTTATTAAAAGAAGTTTTCCCTTCATTGTTGCATGATTCACAATCTGTAATCCTTCAATTTGATTTGGGACCTTCACTTTACTATTCTCTTGCACCCAAACAAAATTATTTTATGAACTCATTTTATTTACTGTTAAAGTCTGTTACAGGAATATTTCACATTACCCAGTTAAGAATTATTCAACATTAATTTCATATTATGGAGAAACTTTCTTTGGAACTTGAAAAAGTTGTTTGGATATTATACTTACATTTTCATATTTTATTCATATTTAAGTTTCATAGATTTTATTAAATATAGCTGGATAGTAAAGTTTTTTTAAATCCACTCTGGATTTGGAGTTCAGTATCCAAACTGAAAACAGCATCAAACTTTTTCCCTGAGTTTTGCTCATTATAATTTATGACACTGGTGAGTAGAATATAATCTATCATTGTGATATTATTTCAGTGGATACAAGCTACCCTTAAATATATGAGAATAATAGTTAAGCTTCCAGTATAATGAAAAATATGGAATGAACAATTCTGCTTTTGAGGTTTTCTTTAAAGACTAATTCCCATGAACTGTATGGAGAAACAAAGATGAGAAAAAATATCATTTTCTCTAATATAGTCCTAATTCCAGCATGTGTGAATAGATAGGGTCTTTGATGCTTACTTGAGCCTTGCATATTTTAGGACAGTTCTGATGTAAAGATTCTTTAAGGTCTTTGTCATTTCCATTAACGGGAGCAAGAAACACCATGAATAATGATAATAGTCGCAACAATGTGCTACATGGTAAACATTCAGTTCAATTTTCATATATAATCTTATTTGGTTCCCATAACCAAATATAGCCTGTGCAGTACTGCCCACTTTATAAAGTGGGTCTAGGCAGATTTAATGAGTTGGTCAAAGTCAAAAGGTCTGGAGATGGTATCTGAGCTTTATGCCAGATCTCTGACTTTGCCATCAATCGACTTTGTCTTTCCAGGGTGCCTAAAGCTTTGTGTTATAGATATGCAAGTGCTTAGTGACCTCCTTAATTGTTAATAAATAACTAAAGAATTGTTATTTTGTTGTTATTAAGAGACCTTTGTATTTAACCCTATGTCTTCTTCACTTCATAAGTATACACAATATTTTTTTTCTTTGTATAACGAAATTAAATAATTCTGCGAAAGACTGAATTAAAGAAGAAAAGTTAATGGTTATCTTACAGATGACAATGAACATGTTAAATTGTAGTGAAATTGTTTTAGAGTTTATGGATTTTTTTTGTCTTTTAAATCTATTCAGTAATACTTTATGAACCCCCCCGCTTGTGAAAGCAATGCCAAGTCATTCTCATCACTTTGTTTTCCTTATATCCAGTACTTTCAGAAATAATTTGTTTTTGTTTACTGCCTACTTTCCATCCCCTCCAGTAGAACGTTAGCTTTCTTAGTTTCTGTTTTGTTTGTAACTTTAAATCCAAAGGTTTACTAGAGTAGTGCCTGGCATTGTATTTCAGTAAGTACCTGCTAAATAAGTGAGTGAATAGATATCTGTGGGTTTTTATTTAAAATTTTAATTTTTTTTTAAAGTTTGCTATACAAAATATTCATTTGTAACTTGGTGATTTCATTCATTCATTTGTAACTTGCTGATTTGTATGACTGGACTCTTGAATAGGATGGTACTAGCTTGGCATGCACATATGTGTGTTTTAAATTCACGAGAGTACAAAACTATAAGAAAATTCACTTTAAAACTTTAGCATATTTTAAAAGGTATTATTAGACTCAAATTGTTGCAAAAGAAATATAAAAGTATTTCTACTCCAACCGCAACCCTTATATCTTAAATAAATCTGTTGTGAGGAAACTAATAGAGATGTTTTGTTTTTGTGTCTTTCTCACTGAAGATATAGTTTTCAACTGATTTTCATAAGATGCACACTTAATATTAGTGTAGTGTGGTGAGTGTGTATGTATACAAATTACTGTCTTAAATTTCTGGCATTTCTACTTGGAGAACACAAAAAACCATGTAAATTATCTCAATATTTTCTTAATGTTTGGAAGTGCCAAAAGCTTTAAAAAGTAATGGAGAATTGTGTAACAACAATGAAAAGAGTTACGATAAACATGATAATAATTGACTGTAAATGCTGAGAAAAGGCCTCTAGCAAACTGATTTGATATGGCTAGAGGCCAGACCTTGTTTGTTGTTAGCAGATAGTGATCAGATGGAAAATACATTATATCAGCAATCTTTGAGTTTTGTGCATTTAGTGAAATCTGGTTGGAGTAAAGAATCTGTGCTTGAAATGATAGTTACAGAAAACACTGAACTTTAGGCCAGGAAAACACCTTTGCAATGAAATTGATATACATTCAGTTAGAGAGAGAGAAAAAAACGGTTGATACAAACCCACACACCTGATGTGAGTCAAGAGTAAGTTGATATTGCTGGTGCTGGTTCTGTAGATCTCTTGATCATGCAGCACATAAAAAATGAGTAAAGTTTACTGAAACACTGAAGCTTTGTATACTAGATTCTGTAATATTATCAACAGAATGGAAAGTATTGTAGTATGACTCAAGAGTTTAGAAATGGACAGCTAAATGTTGCAAATAAATCTTTGGGAGTTCATCATTATCCAGCAAAATTATTGCTCACTAGATCTGAAATAACAAATTTGTGGCCTTGACATTTAATCAGGGCATGAAACACATTTATCGAATCTCATATTTAGATCATCACTTCAGTAGCTCCCCAATTAGAAATCCCATTCAGACAGTAAAATACAAAAAGCTTGTTATACATGCACAGAATCTTTTTATTCTTGACTTTATGTTCCATTGCCTTTCCTTGAACATGCTTATTTTGTGTTTTTAATGAACAGAAATGGTTTAATGTAAGTATAAAAAGAAGTACCCAGATTTTTTTAAGAGATGAAAGAGTGAGGAGGTGGAAATTGCTCATATTGTCCTGTGACTGATCGATGGAATGTAAACTATTATAACAGAATGTTGAAAGAAATTTCTATCTGTTGTATGATTAGTATTGTAACAAATGCTATGTGCTTGCCTAATTTAAATTATCCTACTTTAAATTAAAAAAAAAATTCTTCTTCACAGTGTGTTAAAAAGAAAGGAAGAAAGGGGAAAGGAAGGAGAGAAGGAGGAAGGAAAGGGAGAAGAGAGGGAGCATGGGAGGAGGGGAGGGAATTTCTGAATTTCTACCACCCTCATTTTTTATACTCTAGTGAGAGAAATTCTAAGTACTGTCTATTCATGAGCATCTGCACATCACATTGCAGCTTAACTGTCTCTTCTCTGATTTAATAAAAAGTTTGATTGTTTTCTAGGATTTACATCCAGAGTAATTGTTTTTGCATTTTAATATAGAAAGAAGTAGATTGAATAAATGCATAACATATTAGAAATGCTATTAAGCAAATGATTCTATGTAGAACTGCTGAATGAATGTTTTCCTTTACTCTTCTGAACAAAACACAAATTTCTCCAATTATTTTTAAATTGATTGTTTTTTATTGTTGCCCAGGGAAAAGTGGAAAAAAAAATCTATTTGTGGGTTGATTCTCTTTCTTTGTTGTGATTAAATGGTGCAGCAAAGCACTAATACAGTATACAGTCAGGTACTTTTTTTTTTCCCTCTCAGAGCCGTAAGGGCAATTTTTATCTGCATTGTGGATGCATAGTATTTTCCTACATGGACAATAGTTTCTGTTATTACTATTTGAATTATAAATCCCTATTATCTTTTAGAAAACATATCTCACCAATCTTCGCCCTCTTTAAGTTCATGCCTCAGCAGAATGAGCTCGCTCCTCTAGCCTAGAGTCCTGAGAAGTTCCTGAGAAAGTTCCATACAGCTGTGGTGAAAGTGAAAGGCACATCTAGCTTTCTGTTTGTTTTTAAGTGAACTGTTTTTGTTAGATTTCTCAAAATTAGTGAGCTTCTAGAGAAAAGAGACTTCAAAGTTGCATTCTGACATCAGACCACGATCTGGAAATTTAAAACAGTTGTCAAACCTGCTATTGAATAAGGAGAACAATGACTTGAGTTTTTATTCTTTCAGTACTCAGAGGTTTACATGTCCCAGGTACTTTGGCTTTTGTGGGGGTGGGGGGTGTCCCATCACAACTGAGTAGATGGGGATTAGCACTCTTCCATTTCATTTAGCAGGAAGGTGTTAATTTGCCTGCTCCATTATGTACCCATGTTGGTGTTCTAAATTCTAAGGAGCTATGTAGTATCCTTGTGAACAGACTATGTCCTAAGTTATTGTGAATTTACAAATATGTTTCTAAGAAAATTAGCAGTCTCTTATTTGTACTTGCTCTTCTTCCAGGTCTAGAAAAATAAACTTGCCTTTACTAGTACATGCAGAATTGAGCTGTAGAGTATTCCTAAGAGTATCTGGCATGGATTGGATACATATATCGAGGAGCTGAATTGGTTAAAAGACCTGTTGATGATAAAAGTGGGGATGCTGTAAAAGACAGTGGCCCTATCACATTCATGTGATTCAGGAAATCTGTATTTATCGCTTTATATTTTTATGGAGTTTTTCTTTTTCCTTTTTTGCATAAATTGGTAACATACATAAGTGAAAAGGACAGAAAGCAAGCCCATTTTTAAAGCATGAGAAAACAGACCTACTGTCAGAATTATTTTTCTACGTGGGCAAAACAATAAAATATACACTGCATTTGTGTCTTAGAAGGTATTGTCAGAGTATTTTTCCCCCAGCAAGCTAAATAGCATATGACAGTTGCCACAGCAACCCATTTCTGTGACTTGCAGAATAAGGAAGGAAACCAGATGTAAACTGTCAGTCAATAGATTTCTCTTGTCATGGAACATGGTAGCAGATGCAGTCTCATTTGGACATTTCATATACTTTTGTACTGTTTGGGTCTCATCTGCTCCTTTCAACATGCTGTCACAAATTAAATATTTCACATTTTGGCTGAATATTTTCTGGGTTACATTCATGATATTAACTGGAATAACTAGATGTCATATTCATAGAAGTTTGCTGTTGCAGAATGAAGTCTATTGACATGTGTTTTGTAATTTTTCAGTATATTGATACACAGATCTTTAGTTTACTTCATGGAGAAGAATCAAATTAATTTTTAAAGGACACTTTAAAAGGCTTTGTGTTTACTGTG
Organism: Hystrix cristata; assembly: GCA_004026905.1. NCBI lineage: Eukaryota > Metazoa > Chordata > Mammalia > Rodentia > Hystricidae > Hystrix > Hystrix cristata. The sequence goes on along the minus strand of PVJO010000500.1, from coordinate 50,342 downwards.
TTTGGAAATACATATTTGTAATGTACAGAGATAAAAATTCATTTTTGTCTCTATGAGACCTTTGCTGTGGAAATAGAAATAGCTGTGCACGGGGAGCGGCTGGGCGCCCGCGGCCTTGCCTTGCTCTCTGCCTTCTGCCAGTGGGCACAAAGATTGGGCTCGACTCACTTCTACCAGCTTTTACATCTGCGACTCCCCTTCTCTTATTTTTGGCTTTCTCGCTTTTCATCCATGAAACTATCCCCTTTTTCTGCTCTTTCCTGTCTTGAGAATGATCCCTGCATTCTGAATAGATTTCATTCCTGTTTCCAATGGAATGAGGACCTCGGTATTTCTGTTCATATTTTAAACTAACAGGAGGTACAACGTGCCTCATACTGGGGACATGTTACTGTCTCATTTCTTGTGTTCCCTTGGCAGTTTCCTCTATCTTTTACATTTCTACTAAGAACCTTCTTTTTTCCCTACATTTAAAATCTTTTTTGTTTGTTTGTTTGTTTGTAGTGTTTGCTCTCAAAAGCCAAAACTTGGAAAGACGAGGTAAGGGGCCTAATGGAGAGATTATTATTTTTATTTAATACTACTGTTGGCAATTATACTAAGTAATTTCACTTACCCTCTAATCCTTTTTTAAAATTGATATGATGGTATTAGTCATTGAATTGACAGCATAAGGACATAAATACATAAACTTAGAGTACTAGCAACAGAAGTGAGAACATTTCTAGAACAAAAAGGTGACGTTTGGTAAAAATAAATGCAGATGACAAAAGAAATTATCATTCTTGACTAAAATAATAGTGAATTGTGGATTACAGAACTATATAGTAATGGGACACACAGAGACACAGAGAGAACAGGACACCTAGAGAATGTGAGAAAGAAGATTGTGACTTTGGTTTCTGTTTGGGGTTTCACGATGTCCACCTCGGCAAAACTGTCTCAAATGTAAAAAGTACAGGTACGTATATGTATATGGATGAGTGGTGAAAGGTAGAATCTTCAAAACGGGAGTCGTTTCTCTACCAAATTTGACATTCAGGAAGGTTACATAAATACAGATAGGAATTCATTTTTGTCTCAATGAGCTCTTTGCCATGGAAATAGAAATAGCTCTGTGCTGGAAGCGACTGGCAGCCCATGGCCTTGCCTTGCTCTCTTTCTTCTGCCACAGTTATGAGGGGGCTTCGATTGTGAGGGGTGTTATACTGGGGAAGTGAAGTGAAAACACAGCTTTTCCTCCAAACATGTATCCCATGAGTACCGTTTTCAGTGTTCCCACTTTGTTCTACATATATCTCCCAAATTTCTGAAACAGCACATACAAATCTTTTATCTTTCTCCTTTGCTCTCTGATACTCTCAGAATAATGCTCAGTGGAATTAGCTCAGTAATTCGGGGATCAAACATGGACTCTAGCTTTTCTGCCACTATCAGATCTTTGCTTGTCGGTGGTGAGTGACAATAATACCCACCCCTAGGAGTTATTGCAAAAATTAAATAAAATAATGCATTAAAAGCTCTTAGTACAAAAATCCCCCAAACAGTAATCGCTATGAAATTAATGTCATCATATTGATATTATTAGAGTTTATTATGACATATTTAGATTAGAGGTAAAGATGTGGGAATGGGAGAAGTGGCAAAGCACAATAGACTTGCTTGAACGGCCTTCTAATCTGATTTCCATAAAAGGTTATAGAATTTTACTTGTCCACCATAGTGGATTTTTTTCCCTTGTTATTTCTGTGTAAACAACTCTTAAAATCTGCTGCAGTATTTGTCATCTTAGTTATATGACATGTATTAGAAGAAGGAAAAAGTAATTGGAAACCAGGTACAACTAGGTGTGATTAGATTTACTTAAATATTTATAAATCAGCAAAGCTGTTAAGAGTTGGAAATTAATTTGAAAAATCAATTATTTGTGGGCATGTGAAATTGTCCACATGTGTGTTCATGCTTTTTGGCACTGGAATAGAGATACAGAAATACAGTTTTGAACTATAAATCTGCGAAAATGCTAATAAGTTTTTTTTTTTTTTGAGCTAGTGTAATGGGCCAGTTGTCATTTCTTAATGGGTGATTACATTTTGTGGGAACAAAATCTTATAAATATTGTTAAAGTCTAAACTTCATTAATTTATATACACAAGAAGTGCTAATGAGAGCACAAATGAGAGAGAAATAAAAACCATTCTGTGAAAATCACAATGATAAATGGACATTCTCTGGTCTTGTAGAAGCCCACATTATCATCAGCAGTTTAAAAAATGTATTTTAGCAACTCAGTGTCTTGGTGTTCACTGTTATAATGTTACTATGCTTTCTTTTGGGAGGAAACTTACAAGGTTTAATAAAAGTTAAAAATACTTGCAATGAGATTTATAATGTTCAAAGATTGTAATTATGTTGTATGTCATAAGGCCTTTTGTGGCCCTAGCAAGGAAGATTAGGACTAAATGATGTGAGAACCTTTGAAATTTGGAATGGTACATCTGAGTACAAGTTTCTAATAGAATAACACAAAGAAGCGGGATCATTCTAGTTCTGTTATGGATAAATGATGCTTGACTCTTTCTACAGTTGCCATTCTTTCACTTGTGAGTTTCTCTTTAAAATTTTCTCCTTTTCCCCCTTTGTTTTATTTGACTGATTTTAAAAATAAAGCAAAACAACTCCTCATCTAAAATCAATTAGGGCACAAAACCCCAGACTCAAGGAATTAACATGCTTGATGCAGAGCACAGCAACACATAACTGTCAATAAAATGTCAGTCTAAAGCGGTGTCTTGAAAGGTGGCTGGGTGACGGTGGCTCAGGCTTCTGTCAGACTCCTGCCTGGACCCAGCATGATGGCGGGCCCTTCGCAGGCGTTGCTGCACTGATCTGTGGGCTTCAGTCGGGCACTGTGGGTCATCGTGGTGCTTAAAGAAAATCTGATTTGCTGTGAGTATGTGGTCCAAAGTTTTTGAATCTCTCTGATCACAATCAGTGCTCTGCGAATTACCAACTGGGCAAGGATTGAATCACCTGCTCTTTGCTTTCACTTGTGTCTTTAAGTAGCAGAGTCTTTTTGAGCAAGTGACTTAAGATCGCTAAAGGCTTTCCCTATTTAGGGATTCTCTTGTCCTATTTCTGACTCCTCATATTATTCAATGGCATTGGAAGCAAATCAACAGAGTATAGAATTCCTTCAGTAACTGTGTTGGTGGCACTTTCTGGTTAATGCTCAATTAAGTTCCAGATACACTGTCTCTAATATATAAAAATTGGAACTCATGTACATGTAAACAAAAAGGGATTTTTAGAAAAGAATTTTGGTAGATATTCCTCCAAAAGCAGTAATCTGCTCCCTGCACACATTGTCTGTGAGCCCAGAAATGGTGGTGGATGGTGTGCCACTTCAGACTGGGGACAGTAGCGATAGGGACTCTGTTTACCACAACCTTATACTATTGTATATTAACAAAAGTCATCTATTTGATATCTCAGTCAGACATCTTGCAATCAAACCCCTAACTCACTTAGCTTCTTCTCTATCTTCTCAGGAAAATTACAATTCAGGGTATCTATTCTATGCATATTTTGTATAATTCAAGCAGTAAATCATCAGAAAAAACTTTTACTTAACTATACACAAAAATAGCAGATAAAGAAAAAAATCTTTTCTCCCATATTATTTATGAAACTTTGTGCAAAAAGTATCTGGGGCTTCTTAGGTATCTCTTTCACAGTTTCCAAGATACTACACTAGATCTAAGCACATAAGTGACTTTGATGTAGAACAACACAGATACAGACGCTGGTTTATTCAGTGTCATAGATAACATCATTCCTTATTGATATGCCATATGACCATCTGTATCCACGGCCACTGACTAGTGACCATGAAATGGCATGTCTAAATGAATAAGTGGTAAAATAGTATTTCAGAATTTCTCTCCTTTCAAAGATTCATAGAAATTGCTATCAAATAAAACACAGAGCAGCATGTTGCTTTATAATTAGACGTAATTATGTGACAAGGATGGCCCCATGTGTAAGTGGGGTTCAGAACTCCGTGTACCTTGACAGGAGGAGGTGGTCCAGGAGGATGAGTTGCCATTCTAGTTAGGCAAAGAATTTTTATGAAGCAAGTTTAAAGTTACAAGTGTTCATCTTTCCTAGCTTTTGAAAATATAGAAAAATATAAAAGAGTTGCAAGATATTTCCCAATCTGGGAATCAACCTTTCGGACTAAAATGATAAGGTCTGAACGCTATTCTTCTGTTCAGTTTGCAAGATATTTATAGTCAAGAAAAGTTTCCTTATTTCACAACTGTCTCCATTTCCTAAAATATGATAAAGCTCTTTGATGTTTGTAAGTCCTTCTGGAATTCAACCATGATCATTTTTAAAATTGGACATTACTTAAGAAATTACATGGATTAATAAGAATGTTTAAGTAGAAAATCTACAAGTAATACTTTTATTTTAAATTAGTTCAGTTATATATTAAGTATTCATGATACTATTCATGAAGTAAGATTATACTAATCAAGTGGTACTGTGTGGTTGAAATATGAAGTTTGATTAATTATCATGTAAATTCTTTAGTATTTGCTGAGGAACATAAAACTATAGGAAAAGCCTGTTGCTGGATGCTTCTGCCTAAAAAGTCAAATGCTTCTCCAAAGAGAAATATCTTATGCTGATTGTAAGAAACATATGACATGGGAGGCACGATAGCATTATTTTTACCAGAATGCCCTTTGAAGTCAGACAGTCAATGTTCAAGTAAGACCCTGCCCAGAAGTTGACTCAGCCAAATGTTTCCACATTCTAGGCCTCAGTTCCCTCAGAGAACTGTGGCATTGAATATGATGAGTTCTACAAAGAGCTTAGCCAGGCTTCAGCCTGTGGCACCTGTTCAATAACCATGTGCCACCACCTCCCTCTCCTTCTTCGTGCCCTCCTCTCCTTCCTTGTGGTGGTAAACGAATATAAGAAACGGCACGGAAAAAAGCCTAAAATATTTACTTTAAAATTATGCATTCCCTTTTTTATTTCTTATGTGTTTTGAGTTAGGTTATTTATGAAACAAAGATTATTTTAAAGTCTTGTTGCCTCAAAATTAAATTTCTTTTTTTTTTTCAGTTGTCTTACGTGCTTATGAGTTTTGAAAAATTCTTCATTTTAGTCATATATGTGAACATGAGCTCTCCAGACCCATTCCTAATCACGGGAGGAGTTCTTGGTGATATTTTTGCTTTACTCTCTCATTCAGCTTTTCCTGTGTAGGACAGTGAAGTTAAAGGGCTCCCCTGACACCCTCTGAGGAAGTTGCTCAGTGGGAAACACTGAAGTTTTACAGACAGCTGGTACAGGACCCTTCCGCTGAAGAGTTAGGTTTGATGACGCGTGCTCAGTTTGAAGAATGAATCCTAGCTTTCATCAGTGAACTGTGCAGAGGTGGAAGCTAATTAATACTGAGGAGGACTGATGAATTTCATTGAAATTGATGATCGTACTACCAGTGAAATAGTATTCAGACTGTTTTTCATCTTTCTTGTTTAAAAGAAAATGTATGAAGAAAAGAGTCCACGCATTGAGATTGAATCCAAGGAATGACCGTTATAAATAAATTATGCGACTTGAGACCCGCGAGCTAAGTTTGGCATTTTTTCCTTTGTGCCTTTATTGCACTCTGTGACCTCAGGTAAAGAAGCATGTTGGATTCTACTTGATGAGAAAGGAGAAGACTATAAGCTGCCAGTTCACATCTGTACCTGTGAACCGAATTACAGAAAGTGCTTCAGTTAGTCCAAAGGGTAGGGCTACTCAAATATCCTTTCCCAGAAACCGAAAAAGCAGCAGAAGAAGAAAAGGGCTCACAAGAAAGTCTGACTGAATCCTGCAGAGACATTCCAGAATGTGCACAATACCTAGTGTGAAATTATAAATGGAGTTGTGTTTTGAAAGGGAATCTGAATCCTGGTCGTGGAATTCTGACTGCAGTGTAGCCACTACAGAGAGAGGCCGCATCGCCTCATGCACGAAGGTGCCTGCTTCAGAGACAAAGCGACTTAGGTTTCTTTTCCTGCTCTTCCTACGAGTTACTTTTCTTCTCTAAACCTCATTTTCCTCATTTGTAAAGTGGGGTTAATAATAGTACTGTGTGCCGCTACTGTGAGGATTAAATGAGACCATGCAAGTTAAGTGCTTAGCACAGTGTTTGGGCACAGAAGTCGCCAGCCAGTAAATCATGAATGAGAACTGCTTGTGTCATTCCCTGAGCCAGAAAGGACTAGGAGAGGTGATGAAATTTTAGCTTTGAAGTACTCTGCTTGCATTAATTTATGGAATAACATTTATTTTGATTCTCCATTTCTTTGGCCATTTTGTCCAATAGCAGCATATTGTGATTCGATTTATAGTGGAAATGAAAATGGGGCTTTGATATGTACATGGAATGTGTTTGCTCCTTAAAAATAAATTAACTGATCAAGGAAATTGTAGTTGGCTCATTGGTTTTGAAGAGTCAGCTGAACGTCACCTTGTCACACTCTTTGATCAGCAACAGTGTTTGTGTAAAAAAATGTGTGGGTGATAAACTCCAGTGAGAGGAACACTATAAATTATGTGTTTTGTAAGTGAATCAGTTCAGCTATTCACACTACAAATTGACTTGTTGGATGAATAAAGTCTAAGTTTGTATCTTATAATGATATTTTATGTATTTTTCATGTAAGAATTACTATAAATAGAGCTTCCAATATTTATATGTGGTTAAAGTATATTTCATTTCCATATGTGGTGGTCACATTGCTGTGCTTTTTCTATCTGATTGTACTTTCTTTTCAGTGATACAGCCTTGTAATTTAGACCGTTTTGCCGACTCTGTTTTTTTGTTTGCAATGTCTTAGGTACATGCAGTATAAGGCCATTAGCCCCTTGGCCTTTTTAGAAATCCTAATATAATCTTTCTAGTCATATATCAAAATTATTCCATCTCTGTTGAAATTTTAGTTAAGGTCATTGTGGTCCCATGTGTTATGCAGATGCTGAGTACTCTGTGGAGGATATTCAGTATTTGATGTGTCTGAGTAACTCAGTTTTGATAAAAATAGAGTTATACATACAGCCTGAAACATTGTTAACAATGATAAGATCTGTATTTCTTAGGTATACACAGATGAGGAAAATACAGAGATGAGGAAAATAGTTTGAGGACATTAAGGCCAATATGATTTTATCTTTGAAAATGTCTGTTTCTAATACCTGTTTTGCGTTTTCATTCTTTTTTCTTAAAAAACACTGCAAATGGGTTGACAGTGTTATTTAAATGCCTTTATCTTTTGATACTATGAGACTAAGATATGGCATAAAGGTTACTCTAGGGAGTTACTATAATGAAATACTTGCCTTTATTTTAGTAATTTTATTAATTTAGTAATTTTAGAGAAAAATTATATTAAGTCTACATCAGTCCTTTCTACCACAGTAAAAATGAAGCCTCTTATATATATTCTGTAGTCACAATATCCAGTATAACTCGTATCTGTAAGTGTTGTGAGCTCTGCGCCCTTTGGGGACTCTTGCTGGGCCTGTGTCCCCATCGTGAGCTTGGGCCCTTGAGAATACCTTTACCCATCCCTCCTGTCCCTGCTTTGCACAAGTAGGGACACACTGCCCTCTGCCCTCCTCTGGTTCCTCAGGGACTTGGGTCAGGCTGTGAACATAGAAATGTTGCCTGTTGATGTGAAGCCATCGGTTCCTCCAGTGAGCCTTTTCGGCGCAGGCCTGCAGAGACATCATGGTGGCCACACCCTTCTCTGGGTAGAGTTGCTTACTGGACTTTTGGAAGTCCAGTTTCAGAGGACAAACTTTAGAATATGTTTTATAGGGATTTTCACTAGTTTCAAAAATAGTATTGCATTTGAAAATCAAAATCTCCCCTAGAAAGGGCTCTCAGAGTAATGTAAGTAAATTTACTGGCATTTTGACTTTATTAACTCACAAATTTACTACCTGGCAAATTTACAACTATTTTGAATAGTTAACTACCCCCACTAACAGATTAGCAAAAGTCTATATGCTTGTATGATAAACCACTTTATCCAGAGGTGGTTTTTCAAATGACTTTGAAGACTTTGTTCATTTTTTTCAGCAACTTGGAACATCCTTGAGCAATTTATTCATCCCATTATATCCAATTTTAGGGATCTTTGCCAAGTATCTGTTTATCAGAGTGCTAATGCTGTCAGACAAACATATGGCTAAGTAGGTAGAACAACATACCATCTTTTTCTTTAAGAATTGATGTTGGTTATACTTTTCTTATTTTACTCAAGCATAAAATTAACTGTGATTTAAATTAAGAAATGCAAGTTTGGGTTTGCACACATCTATCCAGATATAGTGCGGTATGGTGCAAAAAACATAGGCCTTAGTAGGGTAAGGTCCAGAATGGGAGTCTTGGAAGAAGGGAATGGATATTCATTAATGACTTTTAAAATGATAAGTATGGTGAGCAGTGCTATTCCCGGGCTGTCCTAGTCTCTGGAGTCCCTGGCTCCTTCACAAGTCAGTAAGAATTTAACCTCACAAAAGCTCATTCTCCAATGTTAAACGAAGGGATGATCACCGTTGTACCTATCCTACCTCACCAGATTGTTGTGAGGAACAAATGGTGTTGAAAAAGTGCTTTGTGGACAGACAACAGAGCTCTAAACATTCACAATTACTGTTCATTTTTTAGTACACTTCTTTATTTCCCAACTGTTTTTGAGTTCTTTAATTACTGTTGTGTTAAGCAAAATTTGGAGAGTACATTTAGAAACAGAAAGAAATTTGCCAAATAGAAAAAAATAGGACTTAAATTAAGATTTCATTGCCTACAAAGGCTCCTACTCTAATTCTGGAAATGAAAAAGCAGGACAGGGATGCAGGGTGGGAGAAGGAAGAGTAGAAGAAAGGAGGGGTTGCTATCTTAAGAATATGCTCCTTGTTTTCTGATGAGGTGTATAAGCAAAGTATGGGTTTTTGAGACGGGACTTTGTGTTTAAATAAGGTGTATGTTAAGTGTCTTAAAATATTTATATTGAAACTAAGTCAAAAAAGGATATATCTCTTCATAATTCTTAGAAAAACTTAGTTTGTGGTGGATGTTCCATAACTAACTAATCTCTATAGGTGAAGGATAGCACTAACATTATTAAGATGTTTTAAAAGTAGGGCAAAGCTCCATTATGACTTGCCACAGAATTTATTATACTGTATCCAAAAGATAAATACTTTTGAAATATTTGTGTGTTATATATTTGACAATTCATTGATACCTTTGTTATGGAGTATCAGCTTTTGCTTTTAGAGTGCTTGATTATCTAGATTAATTCCTTTAATTTTTTGGCTGATATTTCTGATTCTTTTTAATGTTATTCTTGAAATATAGAGGAGGTTGAATTTTAATGGAATGGTGAAAGAAGCACCCTAAATGCTTCTACCCTAGGTCTCTCCAGTTAATAGCTGTGTGAATTTAAAATACAACGTATATTATATTTTATTTCATTAGCATGCATGCTAAACCCTTTGGACCCCAGTTTCTTCACCTACCAAATGTGCTCATTAGGCTAACTACTAAAGGTCACTTTCAATTCAAAAATTCTGTTATTTTATGAAAGCATTTCCCCCTTTTGCTTTCCCTATGCTGACACTGTGTAATGTGTTATTTTATTATTGGTACCTTTCAAAAGTAGCCCCCACCTTGGTCTAAAGATGAATGAACATGACAGCAAGAAGTATGCATAAACTTGACAGTTATGCAAATGTAGTAGATGACCTGGTAGGTGCTGCACTTGACAAAGATTTGAGGTAGGCATTGATATCTTTCCTAATCTTGTATCTATTGGCCTCTAAGTCATCTCTTTTGAGATCTTCCACTCTTTTGTCCAGTTAAAGAAAACATTCTGATTTCTCCCTGTTAGTTTTCCCATCCTCTGACACTAGCCACTTTCTTTTTATTAGAATTTGATTTCCTTGACATTGATGCCAAAGGAATACTTGCTGTCATGTTCTGCCAGTGGTTTTTTGGACATCACCATCACAAGGAGGTGAGGGAGAAATTCTGTGAGCTATGTGCTGGACCCATGTTCACTTATTACACAGTGAAGCTTTCCTGAGTACCCTGTGCATAGCCAACATCAGAGAGCTTTATCTTTGACAGCATTGACAAGATATACTGATGTATTACCTAATGTTTGCCTGCTTTACTTAATTTCATATATACTTAAGAGCCATACATAAGCAGCTAAACACTTAAAACCAGCGGCTGCACACATGTCCAGTGTTTCTCCATATTGGCTTGGACCACATACTTTTACATTATTCTTTTGGGGCATTCTTATTCAGGCTAGAAGTAGGGACTCATTTTCTAGCATGCTGTTAGTTTCCTTTTAATGATCTCCTTCACAATCATCATCCTCATCTATGGCCATCTTTGGGGGCTGCTACTTAAGTAATAACACTTAAATAACAAAAGTATTTGTTAAAAAATTCAAGCAAACCTTTCCTATCACCTTCATTGTTAGAGCAAATTTCATAATGCCATGTTACATGGGAATTCTGTAGCAGAAAAAAAAAAATCAGAGTGGGGCAAATGTACAACGTCAAACCCATCTTGTGGCTAAAGCAGTAGGTATAAACAACAACAACAACAACAAAAACCAGTAAAATACAGGTAGTGAATCATAAGTCGATCACCCTTTTCATAGGTCCCCAAAATGCTGGCCTATAAAGCTGGAAATAGTGTTTATTAAACCAGTAGCAAAAAATACCACCACCACCAAAGAAAAAATTCCACCTACTTGTCAGCATTCTAACTTAGCAAGTTGTCTGTGTCAAGCAGCACCCTGAAATGGTCGTCCTTTGAAGCTGATCTTGCTAGAAAGCTATTATTCTGAGTATCTCTACATGACTGGGTGTGACTATGAATGGCTAAGTCTTCCAGACATGCCCGTATGTCCATCATCTGGCATGGGTTATCAGATCACCAAACTCACTGGCTCACACCGAGTTGCAATAAGGGGGACCTGAGTGACTATTTTTCAGACTCCAGTAGACACATTACTGACCTTTGAAATCCACAAAATATGTTTGTGAGCTTTACTAAGGTTAAAGAGCAAACCCTTTGCTGTGAGTTGTCATTGATTGCAACTTAAAAATAGGCTGCGTATGATTTAAAACTGTGCATTCAGTATCAAAAGTTTCCCTGGAAAAGGTCTAGGAAAACCTGAAATCAATACTGCAATGCTACATTATATGGGAGTTTGAAATTGGGAGATTTATTATCTACTTTAAGCGTTTCCTCTTGGTTAGGAACTTAGGAGCTACCTCAAAAACAGATCTGGTCTGTTTCAAAAGCGGCACTTCTAATGAATAGGAGAAAAGCAAATAAAACACCTTTTCCTCTTTGTAATAAATCATTTTGTTTTTTTCTATAGATTGTATGTGGCGTTTGAGGCAGAGCGAGCAAGGCTGCCAATATCACAAGCTAATGCTTCAGCACCTTTCATTTTTCACTCTGAGCAGGAACCCTCTTCTGAAACTTGTTCATTTTACAGAGGGAAAATCGAAGCCACTGGCAGATTGTCAGAGCTGCTTTATTGTCATCATTTACAAAGGTGGCTGGAATTAATTGACTTCTTACATTACATATTATAAACTGACTAATTTTTTGACACATTTATGGGAAAGTGAGAGGATCTAAGTGGCTGGTTATTGCTTTTATTTTCAGCATATATTATAAACTAAGAAACCAATAATAACTCTGAAATTACAGTTTGGAAAAAAATAACACTGTTTGAAAGAAACAGACTCCATTAACTGGTTAGTTGAAGGAAAGGAAGGGAAGAGAGCCGCAGCCTATGAAATGCAAATACGGGGCTTGTTTCAGCGTCTTTACAGGACCCGTGCACAGGGGTAGTGAAGGTTTCCCTGCACAGCCTCAGTTGGCGTTATCTGTTTGAAAGCATGTTCTAAGTAGCTGGCTTCCTTCTACAAGATTGGAAGTAAGAATTAGCCCACATTTTGTTCCATGATCCATCACTACATGATTGCTCATGGAGTTTACTGAGAGTAGTTCTGTCTCAAATGCACTGGTTCTGCAACTAAAGATAAGGGATATAGGATATGAGTAATATTTATAGTACCAGGGCACACTGTTTTCTTGGTAGATCTTTTGAATCTTCTTCCCTTTTTATTTTTTACATTGTCCCCTTTTCACTAAAGTAGGAAGGTTGTACTCATATTCCTAGCCTGCTTTCACTAAAATTAGAGACATGGAAACAAGGGCATACTGTTAAAAATGAATAAATTAGAGGCGAATTAAGCCATCTAGCTCAATAACAGCAAAGGGAATATCGCAGTTGAACAAACAATCTTCTTAAATAGGAAATGTACTTTAAAGCCATCCTGCTGTGATTCTGTTAATTACCAAAGAAGATTAGAACTCTTCTGGTTCATGGGATCCTTTTACCTAGTGTGTGGCAGTTCCAGCTGCATTAGCAATCAGACATTTGCACTGTCCCTTCAGACCCATGAGGGGATGTGATTAAAGAGGAGTCCTTTACCCCAATCTCTAAGATGTAGCCTGGCAGAAATTCAATAACTGTTTGTGATACAGTATGCTCATTCCACTACTCAGTTTAATGGTTTTTGCTCTTGATATACAACAGCATTTGCCTTAATTGCCATCCACAGGATTAAAGGGAGCAAAAATGCCCCATTGAGGGGG
>PVJO010000500.1:0-37467 GCA_004026905.1 Hystrix cristata | reverse complement strand
GTGAATTTCTTCTCAAAAGTAAAACGTAAAGAAAAATGCTCTTAGAATTCAGACAAGGAGAAAACCTCAAAGGAGAACTGAAGTGTAGAAGCAGGAATCTCAACAAAAGGAGAAAGAGCACATTCGAATAGATGTACGTATTGTAAACTTACCTCGCTGAAGCAGTTCAGAGCGAGGCCACCTCCGGTGTCCCTGCGTGCTGAATTCCTCGGTCCCTTGGTTGAGATAATCACATGGTTGCCTTCTTGCCCGGGTGCGAACCGTTGCGTATGTGTGTGCAATAAAGTAGACACAGATATGTACTACAGATATGCACACATGCAGGCAATTTTATCTCGGTGTTCTAAAATATAAAGGGAGGCAGGAGGCTGCAGCTCGGATTCCTTGTTTCGCCTGGAGCTCTTTCTCTCCGCCGACAGCTGAGACTCTCAGTCCCGGGAAGGGAGATCCTGTGAGCTGGCTTTATTTCTCCTTGTTTCCATGGTGGTTAGTGGTCCGTCGTTCACCCGATCAGTTGTCACACTGACATGGTGCTGCCTGCTCAGCGGTCATTAATAACTGAACACCCTCCGCTCCCCTGAGAGGAGCCAATCGCCTCAGACTGCCAAGATGTAGCATTCGCAGCGGCTCCAGTCTGGTTGGCTGAAACAACCTGCCTGTTCTATGACACTGCTGCTCAGGGTACAAATAAATGAAACAGGCTTGCATATTTTCCTAGCGATCATTTTCCTTCTTTTTCTCCTTTAGGGAAATGTTAGGAATTTCTGATAAGTTCTTTCGTTTTTGGGTTATCAGCCATTAAGGGAAACTTACGTTTTCATTTTGAAAACACTGTAAGCAGGGCTCACTACTAATAAGGGTTTCCCAATTGTGAAAAACACCTGGTATAAACTCCAGCCTCCGACTGCCTCTCTGTGAAGTTCAGCAATAGCTGTGCTATTTTAAGAAGAGCACCCTGAAACTAGTTCTGAGCAGCATTTGGTTCCCTGTAGTGACTACTTCATTTAGCATGTGTGCTTGCTGTCCAGCACCACTCTCTCCCCACCACCCCATTTCTTTTTCTTCTTTCTTATTTTTTGGCAAGGACATTTCTTATCTGGACTGACTGGTTTATAACGATAAAGCATGTAATTCTTTACTTCTGTAAAATCCATAACATTTGAATAGGGGGGTAATTAAAAAAATATATACATATACATTTAAAAATATTCACTCACTTCTTATGTAATGCGATATATTTGCCAATCACATGTAAATGGGTTCATGGGTAAGCTCTGTTTGTGTGCATATCAGTGTGCAGGGGGAGTGGGTGTTAGGATGTCTGATTTACTACTATGGGGAAGTGTCTGAACTATAATAAATTAAATCATCAAAAAAATGAGTTCTTATTTTTAGGACTATTAACTCCTTTGTGGCTATTCACCAGGAAAATATGTGGCATAATTCATGCATGTAAAACAATTTTTAGACTTACCAAAAATTTGGTATAGAAAATGCAAGCAGATCATACTTGTATGTGTCTCTAAGAAGACTATGAAAAAATCACAATCAAAATGCATGTTTCATAATCTTAATTAATATACTAAAGAAACATCTTGTTGTGAAGACTGAAACATGAGAGTTAATGTACCAACAGGTCAAAAGCTAGCTGGAGTCATGACTTTCAACCCTGGTTTTGAGAGACTGCCCTCTAGTGGAGTAAAAAGAAATAACATTTATTAGATCTACTTGGGGAAAAAATGCTTCTCATCTAATTACTCCTTAAGGTGTTTATTAAAATGGCATAGAGTAATTTGCAGTTACAATCAGAATACTAGGAAATTTTAAAAGCACTAGCCTTGTCTTTAATCAACAGATTTTTTTCATTTTGTAGTTTCCTGTAAAATTTCCTAAAATAGTTTTTTGTTTTGTGCTCCCACATTTGGATTAGTGCGTATTGGTTATACAAACTAATGAGTTTCATTTGGGCAGATTTGTACATGCACATAGCATACTTAATCATCACCCCATATTACCCAATTGCTACACCTTCTCCCTAGTTTCACATTTTGTGAGATTTCAATGTGTATAACGTATTTTGATCGTGTTCACACAATGGTTCCTAATCTTACGAATAAAAATAAGTTCAGAACAAAAGTAGTTTCTTACCTAACCTAATAACGATTGTTATAGAATGTTATTTTAAGGTCTTATTCTTTACCACACAATCTAGTGTTTCTTCAGAGTGCATAGTCGACTCCAGAGGTGTGTTAAGGATTATGGTTGAGTGTTGGGAATGTTGTATTGGAGTGTCTACTTGTGATTTTGTGCACTTACAATAATGGTGATAATTATCCTTTTTACCCCTAATTTTGCTCTCTCTAGCTTTAAATTTTTGTACATTCCAAATCATTTCAACATTTGTAGAATTTATTTCCAAATATGAAGGAAGTATGTTAAAATTGGGACAGTTATTTGAAAAATGAACTTTATTTTTATACTGTGACTCTATAAACATTTCATTTTGATTGATTGGTATGGACTGTATAATTGGCAAATCTAGTAATCAAACCTATTCTAATGCACTCCCTTAACGAAGATAAGTTGTGATGGTCAGACATGATTAAACTACTTTCTTGGTTTTTAAATAAAACTGATAACCATACCAATGTTTAAATTTTCAGGCTTGTTCTGGAATCAGAGAAGAATCTTTTAATTTGTATTTTAGTTAGGGCTGAGTACTATTTTATTGTTACTTAATTTATTTATTCGATATGCTGGAGATTGAAACATCTCCTGCCCTTTTTATTTTTATTATGAGACAGGATCTGGCTGAGTTGCCCAGGAAGAATTCAAACTTGCAGTTTTCCTGCCTCCACCCTTGCTTAGTGCTGGGATCGTAGGCATGTGTCGCCATGCTTGGGTAGGACTGAGTATTATTTTTAAAACTGTTTGATGTTATTTCAGAGGAACTTGTTTTAATGAAATGATTATTGCCCTCTGGATGGTGGAGGATTGTTCTTTTACTGTGGGTAGCTGCTTAATTAAAATGTTCTCATATTTTCCTTTATAAATTCATATCATGGAGGATTAGGAATAAGATTTTAGTGAGAGAGAGAAAACTCTGACTTTGGCTATAAAGAATGAGGATTCTATTCTTTGGCTGCAGTTTCCATTTTATTACAAGAATGTCAACAACTTAGTGGAAGCAATGCGCGTTTCAGGTGCTTTTTCACTTGTCAAGGAGGTGAGTCTTCCACTGAAAATATGATAGCCTCCCGCAAAAGATATATGAAAGAGTTATTTAGCTATTACCTCTTGCATCAAGTACTATAAGAGGACATTCACTTATGATGCGGTTAGGATTTCAGGGCTTTTGAATTAATAGAGTTGTGAATGGTTGTCAAGTAAGAACCATGGAATTTTAGAACGCTTATGTTCTAGAAGATCGAGAGACTTATTGAAGGGTACAAAATCAGTACAGGAGAGCCAGGAATAGACTTCTTCGGGTCCTCCAAAATTTCTCTGTCATATCACCTTATCATCTACTGGATAATTGATAGAACTCTGTATTTTCAGTTTTGCCTTCTCAGTTTTTCTCCTTTTTTCTCTTTGTTTTTTTCTTTCATTCTGAAGTTTCTTCCTTAGAGTCTACTAAAATTTCAGAGAAATTTGACATTGCAAATCTACTTTATTACATGGTTGTGCATGTCAGCTACATTCTACTAATTTTTGCAGGCATTCTCAGATGAGTATTCACTCTTAATTTGAATGTACATAATGGTTTACCAACAAGAATGAGTAATTACCCCTTAAATTATATTGAAAAGGTTCTGCATTCATCATCAAATAAGGAAATATTTATTTAATGTATATAAATGTACATTTATTCGTTGATTTAGTAGTCAAAGAAATTAATTTGGGAATGATTTACTCCTTTTCATCCCAGGCTCTATTGGCCTGTGTGCTTTGTTGTAGAAGTAGTCTGGACGATGGATAGATACCAAGTTCTAGTGACAGACTGCCTAGGTTTGAATGCTCACCTTGCTGCTTGTAGCTCCGTGACCCTGAGCATCGTGTTAAGTATCATCTCTGTTAGGAATCGTCTTTGCATCTCAGTTTAAGTATCATCTTGACATCTCATTTTCCTCCCAGGATTGTTATGAGGATTAAAGGAGTTAATATACAGAGCTTAGAAAAGTACATGAAACATAATGAGAGTTTGACATCATTTTTGCCATTATCATCGCTGTGGTTACTATCAATGGCACTGGCTCCGCCTCCTCTTCTTCCTCCTCCTCTTTCACCAGCAGCACTATCCTTTCATTCCAGCTTTCCCCTTTGTTTGAAATATCCTTTCTACCTTCTACTCCCAAGTCCTTGATTTTTATTTGTCTACCTATTTTTGAATATGTTATTCCACCTCTGATTCCTCTAACAAAATGTACACCCCCCTTTGACCTAGAGTGGCAATTTTTATTTCTCTTATTATTTATCACTATGTCATTGCAATTGTTTCTATAATTTATCCTCTTATCCCATTTTGGCTTATAAGGTCCTCCTAGTGGGGAGAGGTGTATGCCTTATTATGTCTTTATGCTCCACAGTGCATAGAAAAACCAAAGAAAACAACATTTATTGAACATGAATGTATGTTCCTGTGTTTTAAAAGGTTTAATCTTCACAGCATTTTTATAGGATAGATGTTTTTATTCCCATTAAACAGTGTAGAAACATTAGCTGAAAGAAGTTAGGTTACCTAGTATCTCAAAACTATTAAATAACAGGACTAGAATTTGAACTCAATCCTATGTGTTTACAGAGCCAAGGCTCTCTCCCTGCACAAGACCCTCAATATTCATTTGTGAAATAAATGAATGCTTGATTGATGGCTCTGCTAACCGATTCAATGTAGTCAGCAACGAGGGACGCCAGAAATAAAATACTATTTTTTAAAAGGAATGAATTTTATGCACCAGACAGTGGATATTATGATTGTTCAGTGTTGATGATGAAATTTTTATTGCTGTCACGATTTGAGAAATAGCACTCAGAAGAAATGCAGTGCCTGGTCAGAAAGATGAGTGGATGTGCTTGGGCAGTGAGATACATATGAATGAACCACTGATGAGGGGGGCTGACATTGTGCTGGGAAGATCACCAGTGAGTCTGACCTTTGTAGTCCAATTCTTACAGCAGATGAGCCCTCAATTAAGTGAGAAACATGATTTAATGTGAATAATATTGGTTGTTTGTTAGGAGGTTGAACTAGATCAGTTTGGACCACAGTTCCCCTTTTCTTTTTCAAATGAGTTTTAGAAAGTAGAATTGGAGGAAAAACAATGAGATCCTCATTTAACAGTAAGACTTTCACTGGAAATTATGACTCCTTTTGAAAAACAACATTAATTTTGCCACTCAGGGAAATTCACAACCAAGAACAAGATGTCAAAAATCAAGGGGACAAATCATTGTCTCTGTGCCGTCCTCAGATTCCTGTCCTCTTCCTTTTCTTTCTTCTTGTGTCTCTTTTTAAGTCCAAAATGTTTGTCATCTTTCCTTCTCTGCCTGTGTTCATTCTTTTCTTTCAGGGGATTGACTTTAGTTGTTTCTCTAGCTGTATGGAAAACAGTAATAAAAAGACAGGGCTGCCATTAAGGTCTCGCTGGTGGAGGTGTGTGGGCACAATGGTGTCCCAAATACTCAGGAAACTGAGGCAGGAACATCAGTTGAGCTCAGGAGTTTGAGGTCAGCCTGGGCAACATATTGGGACCCAGCAAAGAAAACGAAAGTAGAGCTTCTAGGTAGGTAACTAGCCAGATCGGTAGGTATATAATTTGTAAGCTTGCAAAGAAATTATTGAGAAGAAAAAAACTTAAACATATTAAATCATTGGCAGTATTTACTTTTGATGTGAAAATTAGTAGTATTTCCTCTCTTTTTAAAAAGCTTATCAAACTTTGTGTAGTCAATACATATTGTTTTTATAATCAGAAGGAATGGTTCTTATTTTAAAAATAAGGTACAAATTCTATGATAGCCTAATTCTTTTATAATTACATTTGTCTAATTTACTAAAATATCTAGCCTTTTTAACGATGTTTAATTCCATCCCCAGTGTAATAATTAAAATAGCAATAATAGCAAAAACAAAGGTGAACGGCATTTTTGAATGCTCACTTTGTGCAAATTAGTCTTTTAAGAGTTTTTCATAAATTGTGCCACTCACTGTTTCCTACTGGAATACTAGGTAACTGTCAGCCTCAGTGTAGCTCAGAAGACTGGGAGGTGGACTGAGTGAGCAAAAGATTACATAGTTTCTTACTATAGTCTGTGATCACACCTGAGTCAGCGGATCCGAAGCTGACACTCATAACCTGTGCCGTACCAGCCCTGAGATCTGGCCCAGTCTACAGCCTGCTTTTCTCTGTACTCCTCACACCCAACACATCCTATCCCTCAGTGACCTCTAAGGCCATATTTCCTGAACATATCCTGTATTTTGCATTCATAGATTTTTTTTGGGGGGGGCACATGAGATCTATGAAGTTTCTGCTACCCTATCTCAATGAAAATAAGTATTATATTTTCCTTATTTTGTCACATTTGAAATTTACTTTTTATCATTGTGTTTGTCTTGTTTTACATGTCTTTCAGTTTATGGGTCATCTGTGCCTAGATGACAAGCAACTTGATGGCAGAAAATATATCCTGTGTTCTTTATAGTTCTAACAGTACACTTTATATGTTAAAAGGAGTAATTTGCTACAGCCTTTTGTGTGCTCATTTTATTCCAAAGATTTGAGCAAAATCAGAGTCGTGTACTTAAAGAAAGCCTAAAACAAGTGAGTCCTCTCAATTTTGTCAGATCGGCAACTTCACTTACACATAAGGTTATTTATAACAGCGCTATTCATGTTGAAAGAATAGAGTGTATCTCTGGCTTTTTCTTTGCCCATCACTTCTGTTTTTTCATATTCCTTGATTAGTACTTATCAAATACAGTTGAGTTCATATAACTCTACTGAGATTCATCAAAGTTCATGGCAAAAATTAAACTCCAAGAAACGAGATGGTAAATACATTCATACAAATTGCAGGCAAATACGAAGAACCAAGAAAGCCCGAGATAACACTTTTCTTCTGATGCAGTATTCTTATGCAAACTCTGTTGGTCTTTGCTTTGATCTGAGTTCTTTTGTAAAGGTGGGCTAATGAAAATTATTAGTTTGCAGTCCAAGTTAGAAATTGAGGCAGTGATTTCTGCGGAAGAGAAAGCAAACTTCTTTGTCAGTGAAATACTGAGGCATGTAGTTACGTTGCACCATCTAGAAGTTAAAGGATCATTTGAATTTTCATGAATATTTTATGTCATCTTTACTTGACTTCTTTGAGGTTGGAGAACAAAGGTGGCTGTTATCATTCTCATCTGATTCTCCTCCTTCATCGATAGCTAGTACAGGAAGCCCAGAGCTAAAATTCTCTGTCTAATCTTTTAGTGATCATTCCTAGACTTACTCCTTTTAGTTTAGGGAAGATGTTTTCAGAAATGAAAGTCACTCACTATGGCGAGGAAGGATGCAGACTAGATGGGAGAATAGCACTGATGTCACTGCTGAATTTTTGTCCTTAAATTTTAAAATTATCTTCAACTGAATCTTATTCTAATATATTCTACTAGTATTACATGAATACTCCTAAATCTTTTCACTTTACCTGTTATTCAGTTATAAGCAGATCTGTCATCCTTTTGGTTATTTCCTGGATGCGTTTTTCCATTTCTTTCCTTAAGTGAAATCTAATCTCCTTTTAGGACCTGGTTGCATTTTTGTAAGTCTCATCTGTTTGGAGGTCACTCATTTCCTCACCCCATTGGGTTAGGCATGTTGTGTGTGTGGACATGACCATGTGTGTTAATGGAGCACTGTGTTTCTGCATTTCCTTCAGCTTCCTGATATCACTTGCAATCTATTAATTATTTTAATTTTCCTGGTGACACACACACGCACTCGTTAGCTGCCCTTTCCTTTGCTGCTACCTTCCTACATCTCAGTAGATTTGAGGTTTGCTATCTGGTGAACGGTGAGTGTTCTTTTTCTCGTAAGCTATTGCTGAATCAGGAGATTTCAACCGTTAAATATAAAACCAGCCAACAATTACTAAATCTCCTTAAATGAAAACGACTTTAACTTTCACTTCATTTCAGAGGCCCATTCCCGGGGACATGTCCCTGGTCTTCTTGGTAAGTGGATGTGTTTTACCTGGAAAATCTCGAGTTGCATGTTCTGCTTTGACCATTCTGCTTTGACCATAGAACTTTAGCCAGAGTTCTACATCTGGCCAAATTAGGAGTCTGCTCTTCCTGAGTCTGCTTGTTGATACCGCAAGTACTTCAGGTATTCTGAGGCCATTCTTTCCTGATCGTTCATTCTCATATTTTCCACTTTTGTACCCGCCAAAGTTCATCATCTACACCACTTAGTCGTCATGTTAATTCATTCTCTTGCTCTTGTCTTGCACTGTCTGGTAAGAAGTTCTGGACAGTGCTGTGCTTTTTGCTCTCTGTTCCCGTTTCTGTGAGGGGGAGTGTTCTTGGAGGAGATCACAGTTTTGCCCACTGGCGCACACTCTAAATGTGCAGGGTCGTGTTGTGACTGGGTCTGCAGCAGGGCCCTTCTGGCTTTACATATGTCTGAAGTTGTCCTTTACACTATTGTCTTTAAGGACAATTCCAAACTTTAGAGCCATTCCGATCACTGACTATTTTTAGGAAAATGCCCTTGCTTTATAATGTACTGGATTCGACCCTTTAGGTTTAAATTCCCTTAATTTCAAAACTACCACTGTATTGTAATCCAAACTCCTCTCTGTCTCTGTCTCTGTCTCTGTCTCTCTCTCTCTCTGTTTCAAAGGATGAGACTTTTTCTCAGGAATTTATTCCCAGCAGTCTTCTTTCCCATTCTACCCCGTAAGTGACGTATTTCTGTGAAATCCATGGATAGTTTTAATTTTTATTCGTACTGAAATAACAATTCTTCCTTAAATCTTTAACCACATCCTAGCTTTCCATGTCTCTCCTCCACACATGAGTTCCACAAAAGACTTTCCAGTATTTCCTACAATGATAGCAAACCTCTCTACTTACTTTGCTAGGTCATTTTTATCTGGTCTCTCACCTGACCATCACTTCTGGAATTCCACTGTAAGATCTCATCAGTGCCCTCTCAGCTTGGTTCTGGCACAATCAAACCCCTCGTCATTCTCTTTCTTGCCTGCACATTCTGTCTGCTTTCATGGCAGCTTCATCTGCCCCATAAGTATTAATCTTAGGTTCGTTCTTTTGCCTATTGTTTTTGCATGCTTTTTTGATAGCATCTTTTTTATTTATGTGCTCATTACTTTTCTGTACAGAAGCAGAGATGAAGAATTCTTAAATTCATCCATAGTCCTTAAACTCTCAGGAACATCTCTACTTGCAGGGCATCCAGGTACCTTGTACTCTGCCCATCTGTAACAGACCACAGAGCTCTCCCCAAATGGCTTTTCTTTTATTTCTGTCGTCGTATCACTACCACGCTGCATAGAGAAGTACAGGCCCTTTGACCTTTCTTTTGTTTCATATCTTACATTCAACCAGTTAGTGAAGTCACTCACTTTACTCCCAGAGTTTTTGAAACATGTTGCCCTTCTGCTAGGCTTCATCATCTCTCACCTTAGTTGCTATCATTGTTCCTAAATTCCCTGTTTCCAGGCACATCCCTTCTGAGTGCATCATCTTCTTCTGCAACACACAAGCAGGCACACACTTGTGTTCAGCAAGGCTGCCCACCAGATTCACTCTTTAGTCTTGAGTTGAATTATTCCTTCTGGCAAATCTGTTCCCTGTCGTGAGAGCCTGGGTTCACTGCTGTGCCTCTGGGCCCATAACACAGAGTAATTGATCTGAATGTATTGTTGAATAGATGGATGGAAGAATTTTAAGTAGAGGTTTGATGGAGAAGAAAGTAATATTGAATAGTATTTAAGCATAGCAGCCTTAAGTCTTTAAATCTATAATTGTGGTATGTAGACTAATCTAAACGAGAGCAAGGTTGTGCTTTGATACTTGTGCACGACAGTTAGCCATAATCCATGGCCACTGGATCAGAGATGTCTTGATTACATAGAGAACGGATGTGGTGAATATGAGCCAAGGAGAAAAATTCATCATAATGACAGGACAGTGATGCAATGTTCTCTTTGATAGAAAGTTTAGTACTGTTGCTCTCTTTGTTGTATTTGTTACTGTTGTTGTTCAGGGAAACAGAAGTCATTTTCCTTGAGCTACACACAAAACACAATAGAGTAGATCGTAATTTGAAATATGTATTACCATGTAAATGCAGAAATTATATATGCTGAAATAATAAAAATACCTAGAATAATAATAAAAAGCATTTGTTGCATTTAACTTTATGCAGTACACTGGCACTTTGTAAGCACTGCATATACTCCCTTTTATCTGTACAGTACTAGAAGGTGACCAGGGACTTTCTCCTTTACAATGAAGAGGAAACAGCTTGTTAACTTTTGCTGTTGGTGAACTACTGAGGCGCTAGGGCTGGAATGTGAGTCAGATCCCAAAGCCAGTGATTTTCAAACTTTTTTCTTTTCCAGTATCGTTTGAGGCTCTTATTGTCCACTTTTTTGCATGCTCTGTAGTACAAGTTTTTCTTCCTATGTTTATTTATCTGTAACCTGATTAACATAACACATTCACTGTAGAATTCTGGCAAAATACGGTTGTATCACATTTTCCTAATTCATATCAAAATATTGGACTGTATTTTATCCTCCTAATGGGGTAATTGGTACAGTATAAAGATATCTGTAAACTATTATCTTCAAAAACAAGCATTATATTAATTCAGCTTTTTTTATCACTTAAATATTGGTTTTTATTTCAAGATAGTTGTCTCTATTTAACTGTCATTAAAGTCAGTATTTAAGAAGAAGGACAAATGTTTTACTTAGTTAGGGAAGCCAGTTTTTTTTTAGGTTTTGTATTGTCCTGAAGCAGATCCACAAACACACAGTTTCACATTGGTATACATGAAACTACTTTGCTGTTTTGTACTTTGATATATTTAAGACTATTAAAAAGGCAAAGCTTGAACCCTGTCTTAACAACAAAACTTCAAAGCTTTCTTGAGGACAGTTGCTATGCAGAAAACTGAAAACCAGAAGCAGCAGTCTTGAAGGCATAGATAGAAAATAGTAAGACAAGCTTAACTTTTTGTTGTTGTTGTTGTTGGTGGTGCCAGGGATCAAACTTGGGGCCTTGTGCTTGGTAGGCAAGCGCTTTAACCACTGAGCTAAATCTGCAGCCTAGCTTAACTTTTTAAAGTAAAGGAACATTCAAAATATAATCGTGAAAGACAACATATGTCTCCTTTTTGTAATTGCTTGTCTTTCCATTCCACAGACATGATGCAGAAAATGAGCAAATTAACTCTCCCCTTTAAGAGTACTTCTTACATCCTCAGGGATTAAAAAGGGTACATTTTATTGGAAATGCGGTGAGTACTTGGTGCTTTCCCCACCGTGCGTGTTGAGGGTGCTTGCTCACTGTGTAATGGTCACCAAGGCCCTATGTGTGAACCCCGAGCCCACAGAAAGCCCCGCTGGCTGGAGGGACTGTGCGAGGCTGTCACATCATTCCCATTACTAGGGAAACCACTTGTTTTGTCTGAACATGCTCTGAATAGATGTCTCATTGGAAGTCTAGTGCTCAAACCATGAGGATTGCGTTATGGAGCTGAGAAAGAAGTGAGGGGAACAAAAGATGCTTGAAAATGCCACCAAGCATTCACAACGCGTTGTACTGTAATAACATGCCATGAGACAGAAGGTGCATTTATTTTTGCCACATTCCAAGTTATTTCAGTGTTATAAAAGCAAATTCCTTTGCTGGCCCACGTAATCAAAATAAGCAAAGCAGGTGTTCTCCTGACCTGTTCTTAATTCCTGCTCTTGTTAGGGTCTCACTGAGAAGTGTGACATACAGCAGAGGAAGGACAAAATATGGATTCTCATATTAATCTTGATTTGCTCAGTGTCTTTGTAACTCAGTGGTGTAGCTCTATCTCTGTGCCAGTAAACAAACACATGCTCAGAGTCTGACTTCAGTTTGCAGCCTCCAAATTGACACTGTTAAATTCAGAATGGCTACTGCAAACCAATGCTGGGTGCTCATTAATGAGCATCCAGTACAGACGTGGAGCGAGAAAACACTGCTGCTAGGAGGCTCCTTTCCCCTCCCCAGCTCCTACCAACCCTCAGCAAAGAGAAGAGCTACTACCAAAAATCAAGAGATTTTTCTTTCCCCTTCACCCTGGAAAGTAAGATTTATGACATTGATTGCAGTGTACTTTTTAATCATTCTCCTCCCTATTTTTTGATGTGTTAGTTGGCATTTTCTGAACAGTGCATTCACCACCTCTGCACAATACAGGATGCCAGAGAAGGGAGGTCATATTACTTTTGATTTACTTACAGTTTTTCAGCAAACAAGATGTGTTAGTACATTGGTTAATCCACACACGCAGAAATTAACAAACGTTCATAGGTGACTTGCTGTTTTACTGAGTTGCTGACAATCATGGTAGTTAGGTGATGTCTCGCGTGAGAGTCCATGACCGAATGAGCGCTTTGGACTCATTCCTCAGAGCCTTAGGGCCATACTCTGGGTGGTTTCTACCTACAGGAGCTGCTAAGAGTCTCTCTTTGGAAAACTAGTGTCCTGACAAGGTGCTAACAGTTCTAAAACCTAGAAATAAGCGTAAGAAGTACAGCTTGCTTTCCTTCACAGATTCTTAATGATCAATAGAAAAAGGTTAATAAATGTGAAAGGCCAACAGCTTTGTCAGAAAGTCTAATGTTTAAAAACTTTTTTTTCCTTTAGTCCCTTTAATATTGGCAGTCACATTTTTTTAATACACATATATTTCAAGTATATAGCTTCAGATATTTCTGCCTGACAAAATTTTAAGAAAATCAAGTTCAGTAGAATTGAGTAAGGAGAAATTAAGTCATTTTCTGGCATTAATTGTGGAATTTCAACATCACTAAAAGCTCCTAGATTTGAAACCATGAACAAAAGGAAGTTTATTTGTGTGAAAGTACACAAATACTTATCCTGTCAATAATAGCCTCACTAGTTGTGATTATGGGGCTTCAATTCATTTTAAAATGGACAGCTTGAAGCTGCCAGCTCTTTCTGATCTGATGTGCGTACAGAGTATTTACTTAGAGTATATGTTTAGCAGTGTAGATATCACAGTGGCTGACAAGAAAATTCTTCTAATTCTGGGACTTCTTATGAGGTTTCTGTTTCAAAATGAATATGTATTAGGTTCCTTATATGTTATCCTGTCAAACTTCAGCAGAGACACAAATGTCTGCATTTTCGCATTCCTGGTATTCAACATAATGCCTGACACAGAGTAGGTGTACAGTAAGAGGAAATTAAACTGAATTGTTTGATGTAAGAAAAATACAGTAAAATCAGCATCTATAGATGACCCTTAGCCTGGCTTACTTGAGTGTTAAATGATAGAGACAGTGAATGATTAACTTATTTTAATACTTGGATAACAAATTCTAATGTCTCTTTGTCCCGTCAATCACCTATACATCTTTTTGAAATATTCTTTGTGTGTGTATATGTATACATATACATATATGAAATAAAATTACAATGGAAAGATTGAGTCAAATCTGTCTGTCAAACACCTTTACTTTGTTTCAAGCCTACAGTGGTTATATTTGTACTTCATTCTCATAATGGGAGAGCTCTCAAAATGTCTCCAGGTACCATGAAATATCAGATATTCGTTATAATTCTGTTTCTGCCTGCAGCAATGAGATCTGCAGTCTGTTGTAACGATCATACATTTCAATTAACACCAACAGTCATTTTATTTGGAGAAGTAAGTTTAGAAGGATTGAATTTGTTAATGGGCCAAAGAGATTACAGTTTGAACAGGAACGGAGTATTTTTTTATTAGTAGTACATATTTATAATTGCAAAGTTAGGAGCTCATTTAGCAATTTTTGGTAATTTATATTCTTTAATATGTATGTTCAGACATACATTTGTCTTGAATTAGTCAATGTCTCATATGTGATTGGGAACATTGCTTTAAGGCTCTAAGTAAAACCTTTGCTGGGCAGATAAAATTTTAAAGATGAGTAAACTAAAGTCAACCTAAATATAAATTAATGCCCATTCTGTAATATTATATTTTTAAAATTAGCTTTAGGAAAAAGTCATGTTTAAGTCAAAGACTATTTACTGATTTTTAAATTTCTTTTATACTATTCAGGTAGATGTTATATCTGAAAGTGTTTGTTAGTAGCATAGGTTTATGATAGAAAATTTGGAAAACTCAGGGAGGATAAGGAAATGAGGAATAGGTGTTGGAGATTTAGCTCAAATGGTAGAACACTTGGCTAGCAAGTGCAAGGCCCTGAGTTTGATCCCCAGCACCTCCCCCGAAAGACAAAGGAAGTGAGGAATAAAACATTCACCCATCAAGAAAGGTATAATACATGCTTTCAAATAGTTTGTTTTGGTAGTTTTTGTCCTTTTACGTGAGAAAATATTGTATTTTTTTAATTATGCCATAAAATTTTGGTGTATACATTAGTACTGTAAAGATGACCCATTCTCAAATATTAGGCAGGACATTTATTTTCCTAAATGTTTTTTCAATACTCTAGACTAATACGAAATAGTAAATAATGCAGTGATTAAGCATCGTAGGGTAGGATTCAAAAGGTCTGGGCTCCCCGCCCTCAGGGCCTTTGCACTGACCTTTATCTCCAGACCTTGTAAGTATTTTTGAGACAGAGTCTCATTAAGTTGCTGTACTCAAGTTTGTGTTCCTCCTTTTCCAGCCTTCTGAGTACCTGCGATTGCCAGTGTGTACCAGCGCAGCAGCAGTAATCAATACAAACTACAGATAGCTTTCCTGAAGGTTCATGGAAAGGAATTAGATTTTAATTGTACTGGAAAGGCAGTAGGTGGTTTTAGGAAGGTTACAGATACTTTTGAACTTACTGGTTTTAAAATGCACTATTTCATAGGGAAGGGGGAGCAGAAGGGGGGTGGGAAGAGGGCGGAAAACCAAGATACATCATGTACAGGTACAAAATAACCATGATGAATGTGACCATTAGGTATACAATGTAACAATACGTGCTTTTGGTTAAAAAATAGGTAAATAAAATAAAACGCACTGTTTCTGAAATCACTAGGCTGCTGTGTGAAAAATTGGCTAAAGCGGGTAGGAGTTAAGAGAAAAAGGCCAAGCTGTTGACTCGGCCGACTTCCATGGTAGCGGAGGAGATATTGAGAGCAGCTAGAATTCCAACGATTTTAAATTTAGACCTAAAAAAACTGCTAATAGATTGTAAGGGATATAGAAAAGATGACTTAAGCAAGACTCAGCCAGGTAGAAGGTAGTGCTCTCAAGTGAGATGCGGCCTTCTGAGAGATGAGCAAGTTGTCCTCACCCCCAAATAGAGGGTTTCCCACATACACTGGAGAAATGATGTTTTATATGTATAAAATATTTAAAGTTTTGCTCAACTGCGTAAACCAAAACAGACAAAAACCCTTGCCCTCATCAGCTCTACACATTCATTTCTCTGAAGAGAGATTAAAATTTGTAACAGAAAGAGTTCCAAGAAGTAGTCATTCTATTATTCAGCTCTGTTTTTCAGAAATATAGTTATGCAACAAGCAGAAGAAACAAGTGGTACCGAGAGCATGTGATGTGAATTTCTGGACCAAGTACAGGAGGCCTGTCTTTTGTCTTGAGATAAGTTTTTTCTGATTCCACCTGAGCCAAAATGACTCAGCTGATACAATTTTCCCTTGTTAGTGGAGGGCCTATTTGGAATCAGAAAAAAGAAAAATAAGATGTAGTGGACTTTTATTTTGCTTCAGGTAATTTTAGAGAGAAAAGATGAGAAGGGGCTGAGAATAAGGTGGTTGGATAGATATCTTCCAAAGTGCTCTCATGGCATTAGCTTGGAGATGGGTACAGGAATTAAGTAAATAGCATCATACCAAGTCTCTGGTAAAATATCACTTTTTTCTTCTTCCAGTACTTTTTTTTTTTTTTTTTTTTTTTTTTTTTTGTGGTGCCGGGGATCGAACTCAGGCCCTTGTGCTTACAAGGAAAGCACTCTAATCACTGAGCTAAATCCCCAGCCCCTCTTCCAGTACTTTTATCATGTACCACAGAAGTTTGACCACATCACAAAGTTAACAGAGGTATTGTCTAGGATTTAGTTTTCCTAAATGCTGGGTTGAGACACACTGAGGGTGAGCTGGTTTCTGAGCCGCAGACTAATTAGGAGGCAAGTCATTCATTAAGGAGATTTTTGCCAGTGGGAGCTGAAATGAGACTGATTATGGTACAAAGAACTACCAGGCTCTGAGCAAACCAATGGAGACAATAAAACCTCCAAATCCAGCCAGTCAGTCAGTCAAAAACAAAATAAAACAACCCCACAAAAATGGTACCAGCCATAGGTTGCAGCTCTGAATGTCAGCAGGACGAGTAGCCAGGTGCACACTGAGTAGAGGTCAGCTCTGCAGTGTTGCACGGGCTTGGCAATCACCTGGAGATCTTGTTAAAATGCAGATTGTCATGCATTAGGCTTGGAGTTTAGCCTGAGATTCTGCTCCTCTAACAGCCTCCCAGAAGATGTTAATGTTGCTGGTCCAGAGACCGCAGTGAGTAGCAAGAACCCCGTACATATGCAAAATCATGACATCCGTGGACCCTGTCCAGTGCCATGAGGGGAGTTATTTGAAGAGCCGACAAAAGATCTTTTCCTTAGAGAGAAATTGTTACCTGTGTGACCTCTGAAGCTAGGAGAACAGACCAAATTTAAGCTAGATCAGATATTTGGTTTATTTGATTCTGATAGTTATCAAGTAAAAGGCTGAGGAGAAGATTAAATTTGCTGTAAACAAAAGTAAAGCATTTTTTGCCCTGTGTATTCCAGAATAGTGAGTTAAGCTTAGTGTGCCTTTCAGCCAAATAATGGATGCATTACATTTTAGATACACAAGGATGGAGCTCAGAGGAGAAATTTGTGTTTAAGGTGTAAACAGAGTTATCAGCATGTCTTTGGATGAACAATATGGCAAAAGAGTGTGCAGAGAGACAATAAGGTCCCTGGATCTGAGTTGGGGCTCTCTCATTTAATGTGAAGCAGAAGTGAAAAAGCCAAGAGCAGAGAATGAGGAACATGGAGGGGATAAAAAAAAGCTAGCAGTGCTTACTATCATAGAGGCTAAGAGAGGAATTTTTTTTAAGAAAGAAGGAGTATATTAATGTTGGTAAAATTTTGAATACTGAATATTGACCATTAGAATTGGCTACTACCAATATAAAATTATGATATTTATAAATAAAACTTTTCAAAGTTTGAAAACAAGCTACTTAAAAATATAATTGCCAAATTTCTCAGCTCTCATTCCAAGCAAACTTCTTCAGTTCATTGTCTTATATCCCTTGTCTCCTTGATTCATAGTATCTCAGTCCATTCTAAGTGACCTTTGATCTCTGTCATTCCACTGAATGGTTCTTATCGTTTACCTGCATGTGGCTAAATTCTTCCAAATTTCTTTTTTCTTAAAGATTCTATCTATATAGAATCTCTACAGATTCTCAACATATCTGTTTTTTTGATCTTAGACAAATGTACTACTCTTATCACTGAAATCTGCTATGTGATTACAATTTTGGCCAGAAACAGAAATGAAAAAAGAAAACATATATTTAAATGTTTCTAAAAGTTGAAACATATTCTAAGAAAAATCCTTACTCTGTCAACCTGTTCTATTGTATTCAAGCTCCATTAGCAAGAACATTAGAATGTTGATTCCCAGCTGTGTCTGTATGGATGAAATCTCAGTGAGCCAAATTCCCTTTTCGGAAGTGATCTAAATATTATTCAGAGAATACTAGTTAGTTGGCAGAGGACCAAGCATTTAGGCAGAAATATGTCTAAAAGTGAGAGGAGTGAAGATGTGCCTCATGTGCCCATGTATTTTTATTTTACATGGGACCAAGATTAACTGGGTTTTATGCTGAATCCTAAGAAATAAAGCTTTTACAGCAATGCTAGGAACAAATCTGGTTTTGAAAGCTTATTGTAAGTACATGTTTATGAAAAGCAAATTAATATTCTATGAATTCTCTCAAACATTTAACATGATAATCAGTTAAAAGAAAGACTCTGAAGCATAAGTAAAGTTTTCATGGTGGGTAGAAAGATTTTAGGTCAAGAGTGAATAAGCCAGGTTTTTTATTCTAGCTTTGACCTCAACTTAATGTATTACTTTGGGTAAGTGATTTAACCTTTATGGCTTTTATTTCTTTGTCTATAAAATAAGGAGATCATACCTGGTTGTCTCTGAGGTCTCTTCCAGCTCTGATGTTTTGTGAGTCTAATGTTCAGAGGTCAAAATCACTGGGTAACAAAGTAGAACTGAGGAAGTGTTTTCTACACAAAAGTGTTTTCCTTTTGAATATTTGTCCTGCATCCTGGGAACAGGCCACAGAATTGGAGGGCACACAGGACCGGCCAATAAACACACTTCTACCTACTTACACCTAACAATTTATCCAAATTTCCTTATAAAAAAAATCAAAGGTTAGCAATTCAAAAGTTGGGATACAGACCATTAGAAATCTCTTATCTTCCTGAGTGGCAAATCTCTGCTACATAATTGGTAGTACAGCTAAGAAAACATTTGAGGACTACCTGCGTGTCAGCAAATGACAATTAACAGAAGATACTTCTCAAGGGAAGTGGTGGAATCCTACACGTTTGAGACTCTTGAAAATAGACTCAACATAGCAGTAAAAACAGTGCCAAACGGAATAGTCTTGCCCTGGCAAGCTGATAAACTTGATAAGCAAACAGGGCGTTTCTTTTCTGTTTACCATGTTGACGAAGAGGAAAATGGCTGTCATGAGAAAATATTGCTGAGAACGTGGCTCATATCCGTACAAGAATACAGGTTGGAATGAAAGTAAACATCTCAAAGATCCAATATTTTTAAAATTAGCTTTGAATTAAAAAAAAAAATCAAACTTGTAGAATAGTTACCAGGAGAGTACAAGTACTCCCAAATACAGTACTCTCAGCAAATGACATTTGACACATTTGCTTTCATCTTATCCCAATTAAGTATCACTCTTTCTTGTTTCCTTGAAAATGTCCACTCACCTGTTCTTTTCTGGAGGGATAGCATTTTTGTTTAACAGCAGCAACAACAACAAAACACCCCAAAGTTTTCTAGCTGTTGCCTCCATATACTTCCTTCTTTAAATGCTAACATTAATTACCTGAGCACTAATCAGTTTGTCCTGACAGTGTTCAGGAGTGCTGCCATGGAGTGTTCTACTTTAAACTTTGGGAAAATATTTTGGAGCGCTTTGGCTTGCTGGCATTTTCAGAGGCAAAGGCTCTCTTTTGAGGTGTGTCTGCAACCCTTTGCAGTTTTATGGCACTCACTGTTTTCTTCCAGTTGAATTTATAGCTTTCTTTTCATTATTCAAAGCTTCTTTGGACTTTACACATTGGTAGGTGTTTTCTTTTTTCCACTACCATTTTATATCTGGTCCTACTTTCCTGACAAAAATGTGAACTACTTTAGCTAAAAACCATTTTCCTTCCATCTATAAATCTCTGTTACGAGGTTCATGGTAACAGTTTTCTTCTCTCTTCTGTTACCTATGGGCTGTCTTTGGAGGAGGATACGTGGACGTAAAACTTCAGGGATGGCTGTTCCTAAGGTCGAAATGTTCAAGTTACATTTGTACATACGGGGAAGAACATTTTAATGAGATGTCGTCCTGTCTTTTGCCTTAGAAAGTGGTTCAATAACACATCTGGAAAGGTCTGAAGAGAGCCTGGGTGTCAGTTGTTTGTGATTACTACAGTGATCCTTCTGCCCGAACTGTGTCTCCAGGATGGCGTCCCTCCCCCATGTGTCTTCCTTATCTGTCCCTAAATGGTAGTTGGGTGGAGTTATTATATTAGTACCTTGGCAAAGCGCCTAAAAGACTATGTCTTTGTATATCTATCTATCTATCTATCTATCTATCTATCTATCTATCTAGATATATATATATGAACCTGTATATGTTTGGCATTTGTGTGCTACTGTTAACATTGGTCAATATAATCATCTGGCTTCATCATAATCATTAATCTTTAAATAGTTACAAAAAGAGATATAAAACATATTCTACCTAGAAACATAATGTTGTGGCTATAGGAGACATTAGACATTACCTCTGATAACCTTTTAATTTATAGATGCAAAACTCAGGTCCATAGCTCTTTATAGCATATTGGTATAGATTCATTCATTATTATTTCTCATTCTAATGAATATTTGAATTTAAAGCCCTCACAACAATGATCTAGTACGGAGATGTCAAATAAGCAGCATTTTACTGCAGCTTGCCCATGGCCAACACTGTTGAGCATCTTCCCACTTCTTCATGCCTGGTAGTCATCACCAGTAAAAGAGGAGTTGGTAAAAACGATCTGTTTGTTGTAGATCTAGTCCAGTCCTATCCTCAATTTAAAGGTGAGAGAATTAGAGAAAAGTAGTATTTGCTTAGTTTGCAAAAGGGATCATTACAAAGCAGGCCTCTCGATTCTTAGTATTGTAGCTGCTTTCCTTTTGCCAATGCGTCTCCATGCACTGAAACTTCGTTCATGGCTGAGTACCAGACTGAGTCCTGAATAAAAAGCAATTCTCTCAATGAATTGTGTTGCTGGCAAAGAGAGAGCTGGCTTCACCCCTTGGTTAACCCACTGATTTAATGGACAGAACAGCAAAAAGGATTTGAGTTAGACTTCTGAGATGTCTTTTCTAAACGTGGAATGACCTCTGATTTGTCCTGGAAAGTTTAAAGTTCAGAGAATTGACAGGATCCTTTAATGTTGTCATTCACTATATTTATATTTTAGTTGAAAGGAGCTTTCAAATTGGCTTATGCTAGACCTAAGAGGTTTTTCTTGCCTTAATTTTATATGTGTTGTTAGAGATATTAAAAAACAATAGTAAGTTGAAATGTTCTTTGTTAGTTGATTTTTTCCTTCAAAAATATTTTGTGCTTTGTTTAATTAGAGAATCTTTGCCAAATTTCAAAGTCCGTACTTTATGGATTTTGCTGTTTTGCCCCAAGAACTGCGATGAAGTACTGTTTTGCAAAATACGCATAAAATGACAAACTCAAGCTGTATATTGAGTTCATGAAGATAAGAAAAGCAATCACTTTTTGCTTGTTGCTTTTTGCATATTAATTTACATCATCTTGGAAATGTGAGAAATTATTTCATACAGAATACATTTTTCTCTGCCAAATCTTATTACAAAATATTCCTTTCTTACAATGAAAAAAATGCTGCCCTTCAGTCGCAAATAGTTTTACAAAATTATTTGTGATACATGAAATGAATTTAGCCATTGGTCTCCTCACTTTCCTTCTCTTATTCTTTATTGTCTTATATGTCAGTGGTCTCTTCATATTGGTATGTGTGTGTAGGTGAGTTGTGTATACTTAGGCTGATAGATACACAGACATATGGTCTTTCCTTCACCATTGTTCATTGACATTCAGAGCGTAATGTTTGTATGATTTCATTTGCTTTTCCTTTATATATTTAATGATTCGAACTTCAGATATCCTGTTGGCACACTGACTAAATTTAAGAATTACTGAGCACTCGAGTTTCTTTGAAAGATTTTGTATCTTTCACTTTGCTTCCTACACCATATCCCTGATCTGTCACTTAAAGTCTCTTAACTGTGAGGGGCTGTGAATTCTCTAGTTCTCAGACTGTTTCTGTTGCTTTTCTTTCTTCATCTCCTTTGTCACCTTTTCTTCTATCTTAAGGGAAAGCTCATGTGCTCGCCCGTTGACAAACAGGTTCAAATCTAATTTTCACCATGTACCATGTGATGTTATGCAAGTTATTTTTACCTCTTTGGACCTCAGTTTTCTAATGAAATAGTGCTTTTCTGTATCAAGGATGCTTCCTACAAGAAGAAAAATGGCCTACTTGAAGTAGAGGAAGTCGAGAAGGATTTATTTATAAAGGGACTAATCTGATTACATATGTGATTATCCAGAGGGAAGAGGGGTGAACTGGTGACTTTCTTTCAGAGAGGGACAGCCAATCTGAGGCGATCCTGCCAGGAGAAAGCCTCATGGAAACTACCAGATTCTCTCTTGTGCCTGCCTCTCTCTAGCCTTCACTCAGGCTCTTCATTGTCCACACTCAGCTTTTAGGCAAAAGTTGAGGCTATTTATGTAATCCACACAGGTCAGCTGCCCGGGGCAGGGATCATGGTGAATGTGAGAGTTTAAGCCAACTATAAGGTTAGATTGACCCATCCCCCAAAATGTCCATATTTCTTTTGTGTGGTGGCTCCCAAAACAACCCTCAAATTCCTGAATTTACTTGAAGACTCATATAACCCACTGAAAGCTGTTATGTTCAAAGTTGTGGTTTATTATAGGAAAAAGATGCAAATTAAAATGAGCCAATGGAAGAAACACATGAGCAGGTATTGGAAAGTACCATCTCATTTTGCTATCCCTCTGGAATCAGGACCCATTCCTTTCTTGGCCAAAATGTGAGAGTATGTACTGAGTATTGCAGCTGGGGGAAGGTCATTGGAACCTCAGTGTTCAGAGTTTGTTTTGGAGCTCCACAGACATGCCTGAGTGATTGATTGCTTGGTTGCCTAAGGGGTTGATCTCAGTCTCTAGGTCAAAGCCACATCCTAAGTCACACTGTTGGTATTTCTGGTGGGGGCAACACCTACGCTAAATCATATCCTTAGACTGTCCCGTCCTTAGTGTAACCTGAGACCCTCGGGCAGTCAGCACTCCTAACATTCCTAGGGCCTGGGCGTTGGTGGCTGACCTATGGCATGCGTGCTGCAGCGAGCTCTTACGTTGAAAGCTCTTAAAGGTCTGCCTTCACCGGCCTAGAGATTACCTCCCAGAAGCCAAAGGCGAAGGCCAGACCTCATTTTGGGGAAGGTTAAATCTTCTGATACACGGTGGAAGAGAAGGAGAGTGGATCTGGAGGGATCATTAGCTATTTGGCCTGTCAACTTCCACAGTCACGTCAGAGATTAAAATAAATACATAGTGTTGGCAACCTGCTGTGGTACCTGGGACATGACCCTCTCTTTTAGAATGTTATATTCTTAAGAAGTTTCTTTAATCCTTTTCTCCTTTTCCTTCAAAATAACATTTGTGCTTATGCTTTTTTTTTAAACCATTCTCACTTCAAAATCTCTAAAATTTGTTTATTCTTTGTTCATTAATTTATTCCCTTAGTAAATATTAATTAAATGCATACTTTATTCCAGAACAGATGTACTTCCTGCCCTCATAGAAGTGACACCCTAGTATGGAGACAAGCAGAAACCAAACCAAGCAGCACTCCTGTCAGACACATGTAACAGGAAACAGAAGGGCTCCAGGTTGTCGGGACTATTTTGGGAAAAGGGGGTGCTGCATGATGAATAGCAGCGGGAGCAGACCGAGGCGGGAAGGAGGTAACTGCCAGCCGAGGTGCTCAGACTGGACGGGAACCAGCTTGAGAGCGCTGGAGCGGCTGCCAGAGAGCATGCCAGAAAGCGGGAATAGTATTTCCTGAGCCGAGAGAGAGCATGATGCAAAGACTAGAGTAAAAGGAGACTCATGTCACTCCGTCATTGTGCGTGAGGGCAGCGGGGAAGAAAATAGATCTTAATGGAAGTGTCACAGTAAAATCTTTGGAAAAGATTCATATAAATAAATAAAATCATTCAGTTTGCACTTTTAAGTGTTACTCTGCTTGCACTGTGGAGAATAGGTGTATTTTGGAAACTGGATGGGAAGGGTAAAGTGGAACCAGAAAACTTCTTAAAAGTGTGTTAGAGTGATGGAGGCGCAGTGCATATGGGGAGGAGCCTGCGGATCTGAGCTGTTTTTGGAGGTAGGTAGGTAGGAGGAGCAGAGAAGGAATGTGAGGGAGAAGAAGGGCCAGGACAAGGCTCCGGCCTCCCTGCGGCTTTCCTCTTGGAGCAGAGGAGACCCTCCTTGAGTCCCGGCCTCATCATCCCAGCTCCCGTAGACCACACTACCTGGGCTTCCTGCACGCCATCTAAGACCCATATCCTCTTGCTTGGTTAACAAAGTCCGGACTCTTAGTCACGCTGCAGCTTGGGCTTGGCCTTTCCTGCTTTATTGATCACCTTTTCACTAGCATATGTGACTCACTAGCCAGCGGGATGAGTCAGTGTGCTCTAAATCACATCTCCACTTCTCTCCACGCTGTGAACCTGACTTAGCCCAGACTAACTGCCATTTCACCCTGAAATATTATTGGCTTGGAAATTAGCTGATATTACATCTCTGGTACAAAACTTTTCATCCTACCTGGAAGATGAGAGAGCTTGACTGACCCTCATAGACATACTTACTAGGAATGCAATCAGAAGCATTGAAACAAACACTAAGTGTTGGAGATTTTTTTAAAAAGATCATTGGGTCATAATTCGGTCTGCGTCTCAGAAACCTAATGACATAGGCTTCTTATAGATTGTGAATTTTTCTAAAATTTATCTACAATACCTAAGCTTTTAAGATATCTGAATCAAAGGACAAAGGGAAAGCAAGCTCTGAAAATAGGCACAGAATTCATTTTTCCAGAACAGTTTATTTTTAAATATGTACTCACACTGCTGCATAATAATAATAATAATAATTAACTGTTATTGAGTTCTATTGAGTCCTTAGTTCCCCTGAGCATTTTATATGAATTGATTCATTTAGTTGTTTTAAGAAAACAACAGAATGTATACTAAATTATTTTCATCTTGTGAATTTAAAGGCCAACACTTAGGAAGCTGCTAACGGGCTCTGATCTTTACAACCAGTAAGTGCTAGAGCCTGGACTCAAATAGCTGGACTCTTAAACTTGTCCAGTTCCAAATCACATTACGGTTCATCTTCATAGAATTCCTACGAAATCCAGTGTATTTAAAACTGAAGATTATATGCAGGCGTGCTGAGGAAGAAGAGTGGAATTCTTCAGTATGATTTCATTTTGTAGATTTATATTATCAGATTTTCCTGAAAGGTCAGAAAATAATAAGGTACATGGGTGAAATAATGTGATTCCTTGTATAAAAGCCACAGGAATGCCAAATTGAGGGCATTTTAAAACCTGAGTTGTGGTAATGCCTGCAAATGTAGTTAAGATAAATGAACGGCCAGTTCACATAGTCTTTCTGAATTGTCAGTAATAGGCTTAGGTAAAAAGGTCATATCCGTCTTGATTCCAAATGAATATTTATTTTTTTAAAATTTGCTTTTTTGGCTTCCTTGAGTTTATTATACTGCTGTTTACAAAAATAAATCAGTGAAGACTTGTCACATTGCAGGCTCGGTTCTCTAGACACTGAAAGGAGTATTGGCACCATTTCCATTAGCTGACTAACTAATGAGACAGCGTTGGCTACTTTCAGAGGACTTGGATTCTAGCAAGAACAGTTCTTCTTTTCTTTCACAACGAAGTATTTAATCTTAAATTTATTACCATATGCTCTGAAGTAAAATTATACATACATACACTGAATGAATGAGCTCTGCGTTCTTGTGACATGTACAATGCCATAATTTTAGACACTAGAAGTCACTGCCGTGAAATAGCAGGGAATGTTAAATTTACCGTAGAGGAGCATTTGCTTTCTGGTCTCCTGTTAAGATCTGAGTTGTGGCTTAAAGCCTGTCCACTTCGTCAGCAGAATAT
The DNA here is from genome assembly GCA_004026905.1 of Hystrix cristata. NCBI lineage: Eukaryota > Metazoa > Chordata > Mammalia > Rodentia > Hystricidae > Hystrix > Hystrix cristata. The sequence continues at coordinate 11,583 of PVJO010000500.1, read as the reverse complement.
GTAAACAAGAAATCTGTATGCCAGTATATATGTGAATCAACACTGTGACCGTTTATTGAGTGTCCTGGATGTTCTAGTGCCTATTTTGACCCTGGAAGGAGAGATTTTCTAATAATATAGTCTTCCTCACTCAAGTGCCTAGTCCAGTAGGGGAGATAGGTTTGAAACATCTAAATATTTTAGAGAACTAAATGCATGGTATGGGACTATTATCATCAGCTCTAGAGTGGAAAGTACTTAGTGATTCCTGGACTAATTAGAGAAGGTTTCAGTTTTTCATTATCTTATATGTGAAAATTAAGTTTGAATACTTTAAACAATTTTATTATAGTTTATGGTCCTATTTTATATGACTGAGGTACCACCTACTTAACCACCACTGATAAGTTGTGAGAAAGCAGACAGAAGGAACGAGAAAACATAGTGAGAAAGCCTCACAATGAGAAAAGTAATGAATTTTTAAAGAAAAATTGAGAAAATTATTTTGATTATTCAGTTCAATTGACAAAAGTTTAGTCGTGTTTGTTTTTGTGGTTCTGGGAATGGCATATGCTAGACAAGCGCTCTATCACTGAACTACACCTCCAGCTCTGAGCTTAGTCATTTTTGTTTTGTTGTGTTTTCTTATAGCAGGAATTTGTTAGTAGGGCTCAGATTAGTGAATCCTGGATCATTTGTCCTAGTAAATATTTCCTTAAGACTTCTGCTAATTTCTGTGATGAGCAGAGAAGGTGGTAATAATCAAGATAACTATTCTTGTGCTTCTGTATGCCGATATGCTTTCTGGGTTCCCAGAACTTCATATTTAGGAGAAGAGTTAGAGGGTAATGTGGCAAGCTGAAGTATGTATATTTATTCCTTGTTTTTAGTTGTTTCATTTTTATGAAATCTAGGAATCTGTTTTTCGTATGTATGACTCGATCCTCTTTTATTGTAATATTATTTGTAATTCAATCTTCAATTCATGTTTAATAGGTACAGGCTGGGTGTCAGTCTATTTTCTGTGGGTGGTAACAAAATATCTGTGACTAGGTGGTTTATAAAGAACAAAGGTTTATTCTGATTTTCAGTTCTGAAGGCTGGCAAGTTAAGGAACATGGTTTCAACATCTTTGCTTTTGATGAGGGCTTGGTCCTGCTTCATAGCATGGTAGAAAAGTGGAAAGGCAAGGAACGGAGAAATGCAGACTGTGCTTAGACAGAGTAAGTCTTTCTGTTGCAAAAGACGCTGAACCCCTCATGAGGGTCTTCCCCGTAACGCAGACATCACCAACTACGTCTTACTTCCTGACACTGCTGCACCGATGACTTAAGTTTCCAGAGCCTGAACTTTTGGAGGATGCCTTCTAACCATGTAAGACATGTCTTGCAAACACAGTCTTTAAGCTTCTTTCTTCGAATTGTTTGCGGTGTGAAAACTGAAGTTTAAATTATTTCAGATTTTTAGAGTGACATCAGTGCAGTCTTACTGTAAATTTTTGTAGGTATGTTTGTGTGTGTTGGGGGGGATATGCCCAGGGCTTTAGCACTGAGCTACATACCCAAGCCCTTTTATTATTATTTTTTATTTTCGGAGAGGGTCCTGCTGAGTTGCTAATTTGCCCAGGCTAGGCTCCAACTCTCCATCCTCCTGCCTCAGACTCCCTGAGTACTGAGAATACAGGTGTGCACCACTGTGCCCAGTTGTAGGTATAGTTTATTGTCTTTTGCTTGAACTCATAATACACAATTGTTTTTGACTGGGATGACAGTCTGAGTTAGAAAGGATGTGGCTTTCCTCTTCCTTAGAGTACTGTGCCTACGTGTACAGGCTTTGTAGCAGACAAAAGAAAAGATGGGTGAGTTTATGGAAACTGAAGGCACTGCAGTTTTACTGTCTTGAATCCTGCCTTTTGAAGCAATGGAAATGTTGGTTACCTTGGACCTTATTATTGTGATGTAAGAGACCCACTGAAGAGTCTGTAGAACAAAATTTGAATCATCTTTCATTTGGATGCATATATAGAGTAATTCACGTATATATTCTTTATATGTGTGCACATACATGTGTGTATATACATGCGTGTTTGTGTATATGTGTGTCTTGACACAATTGAAGAAAATTCTCACAGGTGAGAATTTTTATAAAGATCTATATTTTTACGTTACAGAAAGAAGTTTTTACAATGATTGTCTGATTATTTTCTTTCTGTTGCTGGATAAAGTTGACATTTCATCAGGCTTGAAAATACCAAATGACGATCCAGTTGATTAGGATTTTGATGTGTTGGTTCAGCCTAATCTGCAGCACCAAAGACACGTTCATTAGAGTTAGTGCTATTGGTAGGTGTTATTTCACTGACGGTGTGGACCTGGCCTGTCATGTATTCAATTTCATTTGACATGTATGAAGCGTCCTATGATTGGTAATTACTTTTAAACCTTCTTTAAGTGTCCGTGGTATGTATATTAACCAGGAGATATTTTTCAGGCTATTTTAAGAATTATGTTTCTATTTTGAGAGACTAGCAAAAGAGATTTGGTATTAGACTCTACTGGATAAGAATTAAAATTCAAAAAGATACAGTTTTTAAAGTGCCTTAGTATCATCTTGTCTTCTCTTTGAATTATCAGCTCCCAGAACTGTAAGACTTTCCTGTATTCCAGAGGAATGGAAGAGGTAGATGGAGGGCACCTGCGTCTCGGAAGGCATCAACCTGCAGTGTGGGTGAACGGACCATGCTAATGAATCACATGTAGGAAGCAGGGTCCCCAAGTGCAGAGCAGGGGAGTCTGATTCATGGGATTTTTAAACTAGTAATCACTGGAAGCCACATTGTTGTGACCTTTATGAACTCAAAAGAAGAATGCTACTAAATTTTGGAACTTGGCAAAAATGAATTCAAGGTAATTACAGCTAGAAGTGAAATCCACCTTAGTATGGTAAACTCTATTAAGTAGATTTTGAGATCTGGTGTTGTTATGAAAAGACATCAAACATTTTAAATATCTAAAATTTATAGCTACTGGGAATGGTGTTGATATTTCAGTACCTTGCAGAGAAATGTGTCCCGATTTTCCTAGTAAATGTAGAGTGTAACTCTAAAGACTTCTTTTCCCTCTGCCTTTGTATCTCAGACTTCACCTTGGCTCCAGGCCTCAGAGACAGTGAGACATCACTGAGGAAAATCATCAATGCCATTGTCCAGCTGCATGTGGGTGACAGAATGTCATTAGTACTTTATACAATTGAGTATATTATGGATGACAAAGCTCACATTAGTATTATTTGCTCTATTTTTACTAGAGAATTTTCATAAGTAACATTAAATTGGGTAGATGCTATGCCATACTAAATAGGTATAAGTATAACTCAGGGATACATTGGTTGTTTAAGTAGTCAGCATGCTCTTAATGCATCTTTGAATATGAAATTAAAGATAAATTTAAAATAACATAGCTTATTGATGTTAGGCTTTCATAAAATGTTAATTATATAAGATATTAAAAACAAATAGTGTAAATTTTTTTAAATATGCTCATTCTAGAAGCATTGGCCTAAGTACATTATTGTCACATAGGCACCAATGTAATGAGTGTCTGGTTTCAGTGTGTACTAGCCACTGGAATTTATCCTGTCATATTCCACAATTATGGGAAGGCGAGTTCAGATGTATGTTTATTTACCAGTTAGGTTGATGTTTATGGGCTTTATAAGTCATTTTCCTTTCCCTGAATTCTCTCTTCTCTCTGCCTACTGTGTTCTTCGAAGTGTAATGAACCATTTTTTAGTCGGCCATTACATACACTCTTAATCATGAAGAACAATTAAGCTTGTACAGAGTAGCAGAAAACCACACACCGAGGAGCTGAGCTAAGAAAGCAGGTGAGCAGTTTGCCAATGCAGGCAGTGGTCAAGACAGACAGATCCAGAACCAGCCCCTGAGCAGGAAGGTGGACGGTGTGGAGAACAGAGGCCAGGCAAAGGCTGACCAGCACACGAGGCAGCAAATTCCTGACAGGTATCTTAGCAACAGAAAAAGCTTCCAAAGAGAAGAAGGGGCAGCTACAGCCTGAGAGCTCTTGGGAGTGAGGTGTGGTATTCTGATCCAGATGTATTCCAGGCCTGGCCCCCATTCTGAGATGCCAAGTCACACTAGGGATGGGGAGCGAGGGCAGGATCTGCACTGCTATTCCGGTGTCACTTTTGAGCTAGCCCTCCTGTCGTTTTTTTCTGGTGCAAAAGTAGTGGCTTGTGTAACTTTGCTAATAATTCTCTCCTGTCCTTCACTATGTCGTTCTTCAAATTTATCACAATGAGAAGATGGCTTATGAAGCGTCGCAGAATGGTCTGTGGAGAAAGGAAGAAGTGGGGAGGTTTTCCTCTTGTGGTTTGTTTTAGAATCCGGTGCGGGGCGTTCAGTTCCAACAGGGGGCGATCCTGCCAATTTCTTTTGCTAGCTGCTGTCTCTCCGAAGGTGTTTGAGGTCACTGTGTTCAGCTGGAAAAGCTCTTCCTCTTCCGTGGTAACTCTCAGCCCCTGTGCATTGGAGACAAACGGCCCCTCCTGGGTTTCTGCAGGGATTAATGTCCTCCGCTCCTGAGGCATAGCTCATTGGTAAAGATAATTTTGCATGAGGAACCAGTTGACATTTCTTGGGTACATTTAAATTGTGTCTTGCAAAGACTGCAAATGGTTTAATTGGGCCGTTTGGTGTGCCCTGATGCCAAGCATATGTGCCAGTTGATGTCCCTTTGATAGTTTCTTCAAAATGAAGTATTTTTAAATGTCTTCAAGACAGGGAAGCTCTTATCATGGTTAAAAAATAGCTGAAAGAGAGAAAAGGACATTCAAAAAGTCAAAACAACAGAATGATTCAAAAATCGTCTCTCTGTAAGGCATGTGTTTTTTAAAAAATTGATGCATAGATGAGTTCTTAAATTCCTACATATTAAAATATATCAAATAGAATTATTTTTAAGTGCAGCCTTAAAAATATGCTTTCACAAGAATACGGTGGTTTTAAAGATTTTAGTGCACTGATTTGCTTCTTTCCCTAGTGACCCATTTTCCCCCCTTTTATTGCAAATTACCACTTCACTGATTCTTCTCTTAGTAATGATTCATATAAATTAATTTCTCTATGAAAATGAGTTTTTTCTGGATTACCATATCTCACTAACATAAAAGCTTTGATTAATTTGCATTAAAATACAAAATACGAAATGATGAATTTGTTTGGCACTCAAGGATTTTGTTATTCTGTGATAATCTGATGTAGTTCCCTCTCGGTGAGTCTTGCGGAATGGCCGCAGCGGAGATCCATTTATCTGTCAGAAGGTGTGTGGTACGTTTGACCTGAACAGAGCTCCTGTCCATGATGTGTTTCTTGAAGTTCTTTTCTGCTGTACTCTCTTGTCTGTCTCTCCTCCGATATAGATGATTGGGCTTATATGGTGCTGAATTTTGGTAGGAAAAAACAAATGCTTGTGAGAAGAGCAAAGAACACGAGAGTGACGATACATAGAAGCTGGTTGTTGAGGAGGGCCCTGGAGTTGGAGAAGCACCTGTTCACGGGGAACAAGAGTAGACAAGGGCACCAGTATTCTTGTTACCGTAAAGAAAAAAACAAAACAAAACAAAAAACCAACAAAAAACCAGGCTGCTTTGTGTATAGTCTGACACAATTTGTTTTGAAATGATATAGCCTGAATTGGAAATAAAAATATTTCAATATGTAAATGCTTTGAAATGCTTTTCCTTCTGCGCCTGGCTACAATTAGAGTGAATCCACTCTTCTTGTTCTAGCCAACTTCTGTCTCAAAAGGTAGACATTTCTCAAATATTTTTCCCTAGGAGATTTTCACGTATGAAAGCTTGAGCTGTGGCAAGTCTCTGAGGATTTTTACACTGATGTAAACAGACTTGTATTTATAAAGGCTTCATTAAAGGGTTTCAAAACACTTGAGAAGTATTTTCTGATGATAATAAGCGTAGATGTGACTTTTCAGAAGGCTCACAAACAAGACCAGCCGCCGCATCAGGGTTCTTTGTCCTGGGGTCTATTCACTAGATGCATTTACTCCATCCCTGGAGCCTTTCCTGGGCTCTCGGGGAAAATATTCAGCAGCCTCAGAAACCAAATAACTTCTTTTACATAAGAGGAAAATAAATTGTAGTTTTATTAAAAGTGCTGACAATATAGACATAAACAATCACGTATTAGCCTCTGTTTTTAGAGTGGGGGAAATGCCTAAAAATACTCAGAACACTGAAAACAGAAAATATCCCGCAACTATCCCACTCTCCCTTTGTAGAATGCTGATTGTTTCTTTAAGCTGTCACTCTTAAGTCAGCTTTCTCATTTGTTAATTTCTTTTCCTGTAATCAGCTCACTCAGCTTTCACTGATGCTGTCTGGACGAAAGCCTGGTGACTAGAAGAACTTGATGTATCCTGTGTGTTTCCACTGACCCAGTTATGATTTTTTTCTTTTCATATCATGTGGATACTACAGATGTGTTTCGGGGGGTAAAAATATTTCTGAAAAGACACAGTACCTATTAGGTACAAAATAGAGTTAAACCCAAAACAATACATTTTCTAGGTTGAAATCAGTAGTAATTAGGCCCAGCACTGAATGACCCACAAGATGAAGATTTAAGCTACACAAAACTGATAGTAAATCTACACATAATAGATAATTTACATATCTGTTAAGAATGCTTTTAAAAGCCTGGCAGTCTGCCAGGTAAAAAGCAAAAAAAGAGGTGTTTTACTTTAAATTGGACTATAAAGCACTAGCGTGCCTAAAGAATGTATCATTACAAAGGGCGCACAAGCCATATTTACCTCTTTCTTCAGATGAGAGAACTGAACTCAGAGGTTAATACTGTTTCCCTCAAAGTTCTTTAAAAGGAAGAGTTAAAATTTGGAATCTAGAGAATTTGGCTTCAAAATCTGTAAGGTTCTTTCTTCCACAGAATCCACTTCTATAAAATTATAGCTTTCAGGTCTTCCTAATCTTCACACCTTAGTCCAAGAGAAACCGAAACTCGGGCCATGGACTGGGAACAGGGGGGTTACCTTGCAATTCTTTTCAGCCTACTTCTGCTCCTAAGATTTCTTATCTGTGAAATGGACCTCTGTGTCCACTGTGCTCCCCACAGGGCTTATTCCAGCAGTCCTTTAGTCCCCTTGCTTCCTTGGGAAAGAGGGAGAGGGGTTGGGATTTGCAACACATCAATATATTTCCCCCAAGTATCTAGTTTTTCCCATTTTTTTCTTTAATACCTTTACATCCTCAGAGTTGGTAATGTAATACAAAACTGCTTCTTGACTATTTTACTTGCAGATCCTGCAAAAGAGGTCTAGTGTTATGCTTTTGACTTGGAAATTTTGAGGCAGTATTTGATGAATAGTTTTTTTCCCTTAACTCTTTGGATTTCACATAAACTAGGACAGAGACCCAGTTTAATAATCTGTTATATAATTTTTATAAAGAAAAAAATTAACAAATAGAGAATTTAATTGGTAGGTGAGGGGGAAGAGATGTTCCAAGGTAATGACTAACTTCTAATGAGTGATCAGGTATATGAAATCTTAAAGCAACTAAAAAGTCATTTAACTATAGGCTGAAGTCTTAATGCCCTTTAGCACTTTTTAGAAATATCATTATAATCAATGCACTAGGCTTAAACAGAGCTGTTTCTGTAGGATTGTAATCTTAAATGATGTCCTGAGGTATTTGGCTATCAGATATAATAGTATGTAGTTTACAGGGTGAAAAATGACAGTGTAACAACTCTGGGTCCACTTAGTAGACATTTTTCTTAGATTTCACAAATATATTTGTTGGATGTGTCAGAATCTCTTCTGTGGACAAGGACCAACTTTGTGTTCGTAAAATATTACAGTAGTGCTTTACAGAAGATAGGTCCTCTGGAAATATAGATTTTTAAAAAATAAATATATTTTTCCTAATAGCCTGCTGTAAACAGTTGTCTTTTCATAGTCTTGATGAAATACAAGTAAAATATTCCTTGGAGATTTTGCTTCAGTAATCAAAATATTCTAAGCAGCTAAATTAGATAGAAGTTAATATCTAGTCAATAAGGGACTGGGCTGTTGAGGAAGTCAGGAGGAAAATAAAGACATCAGATTTGTGGCCAGACGTGCGTCTGGCAAAGGCCAGGCCTTAAGATAAAGATAGAATGACCATGCCTACAAGCTTCCCTGAGGGATAAGCAATAAATTAACAATTATACTCACCCGGTCCAATAAAGTCTAGATAGATATCAATCACCTGGGTGGGTGACCAGGTCCTCCTGATCCTCCCTTTCTGAAAAGGTCTTTGTTCTTTCCATGTACACTTGCTATATGACCTGCTTCCACATCGGATCAGTATTACCTAAGTGGCTATGCTTGTGATCTTATTGGTTGATCACAGTTTTGACCCATGTTAAGCTTACCTCCTGATTTTGTACCCACCTCGTGAGTTTGCTCTATAAAACTTCCTCTGAGAAGCGGGCTCCTTGGCAGCCCACTTTCGGGTCCCCTCCTGTCTCTCAAGAGCTATGTCTCTCAATAAATTTTTCCTCCTCTTAACCTTCATTCTTCCTGAGAATTCCTTCTTTGATTTGGGGGAACATGAACTTGGCGTATCTGACATCTAGCAGGTTGGGAGTTACATTTTATTTCCCCATGTCAAAAACATCTCAGCCATGTAGGTATTGTTATAGCGTAGGTTTTAAAATGCTATTTTACATCAGTGCTAACGCATTATTGTCTTAAGTGAAATAAGGAGATAGCTTCTAAAGTCAAATATGCTTGCATTTCATTTTCTTTTTCCTTTTGTCAACATCTTTGATGTTGGCGATCGGCTCTCTTCCTCCTTTACTTTTCCTTGTATAAACATGACATCCAAATAGCTAAAGAAATACCTCTTAGGAACAGGTAAAATATTTATGAGATCTATCTCATGTCCCAACTTTTCAGGCTTGAATGAAGAACAGTTGCTTATACATAATATATTATTGAATAAAATGCTGGACATACCAGTATTACTAAATTTTACCAGCTCTCAGAAACATTTAAAACAAGTCTTCATACAAAAGCTGTTTTCCCTTTCTTCCATTGCAACTCCATAAAAATATTTTTCTGAGACACTTAAGAGAAGTAGTGTATTTATCTCTAACTGCTCTGTACTCTTTAGCGCTACTATTTTTAGTTTGGAGGTGTTTGAAAGACAGTGGGTTTTTGATGAATTGACAGTCCGGTGTTAGGTGGCTCAAAATCTTCACTGGGATTTAGGTCCTTTAGAGAAGCGCTTCCCAAACTTGTATGCGCATTGGTTTCCCTTTCAGGGATTTAGGAAATGCTGGTGCGTGGGCTTACCCATAGAGAGGGCAAGCGGAATGTGTGGCGTGAAACCTGGATTTGGAATTTTCAAGCCAATCCCTAAGAAGGTATGCTGAAAGTTTTGAGAACCATTGCATTTGAGTTACCTGGGGGGGCTTTAAAAATACCTGTGGTTTAATCCCAGCTCATACCGGTCAAATTGCAGCCCTTGGGATTGGTCTCAGGCGTCATATTAAAGAATGCTAACGCGAAGCCAGGATGGCCAACCACTACTGCTGAGAAACTAAAAAATCGGTGTCATTCTTAAAAATAGGAGCTTTTAATAAAACTGATGACTTAGTTACTATGCCTTTGATAATTGAGTGATTTCTAAATAGTTGGGTCTGTGACTTAATTTGCTAAGCATTCTAACCAAACATGCAATTGATTGTGAATGAGTATTACCCACTTATCTTCAAGTAAACTGTAGAAAATGAGTGTGGGCTGGCTTACCAATACTTCCTCATGAAGCCACTTGAGGATAAGTAATTAGCACCACAGTCATTCTCACAGACGCTCTTACTGAACTCAGAATGGGCCATCTTGTGAAGTGCCGCTGACCTGTGTCACAGACGTTTCAGATGCACTCTGGGAGTCAGTCCTCTGTGGCTAGATGTGGTGTAGGCAGCAACTATGCTGCTGCTTTACTACCTTATAGAGAGATTCAGTACTAACCTTTATTCATTTGATCTGCAAGTGTTCCTCGCACTTTCTGTGTGCCACATATTGTGGAAGGTTTGGGGAATACAATTTATGAATAAGACATAGTCTCTCACCTTCCAGAGCTCACAGGCTATTTCAGTTTATTATGACAAAGGCAAAGATGGTGGTAAGTGCCAGGTGCCAGATATCTATCTTTTTGATAGGGCTACTTGGCAATGTAACTTCCCCAGCAATGAACACTTGCTTGCTTGCTGTACCTTTTTGGAGATTGGATTCTGCAGGTTTCTTTCCTGTCCTCGGGCAGAGGTATACAAGACCCTCCTGTGTCTTTTTTCTTCCTTAAACTCATCCGCAGTCTGCGTAGTAGGATAAATTGGATCTCGGGGATTGGGGATTTAGCTCAGTGGTAGAGAACTAGCCTTAGCAAGCACAGGGCCCTGAGTTCGATACCCAGCATCCCTCAAAAAAATAAATAGGAACTCAAAACAGGTAGCAAGCATATTGCTGTCTGTTAATATGTTGGTTCATACACATTTTCTGGATACTGCTTTACCTTGAACATGAGTTAAATTCTCTGGAGCAGTACGCTCACTTTAGTTGATTTTACAACACGTCCTCTGAGTTAAGTGTCTTCATGTCCTTGTCCAGATAAGATAGCAGGACATAAAATGATTTTAGCACATGTGAAACAACATGTCTCAAAACTAAGTTTCCTGATTTATAGTCACACTAAATGGCATATATTTTGAGAAGCTGCTAGTGTATCACTTTGTTCTATGAAAAGCTTCCTTCCTGCCATCTTGGTAGGGCTCCCAGGCCATTCTCTTGAGTGGGTTCTGATGACGCCCATCATACCACAGAGCTGCTTGTCAGTTTAGGCCAAGTAGGTACTCAGGGAAGGTGTCTTGCTCTGGGAGGGCTTCCGTGTCTTTGTTGCAAAGCCTGACTGACCCCATGTGACTGGATGCAGAGCCTCAAATCTTATTTGCAGAGAGAACACTTAGTTTTTTCTTCTACACAGATTATGGAAAGATTCAATTAATAACTATCTCATCTAAACAGGTGGCAGGGTTTCTTTCTACAAAATTATTAACTAAGACTTTTTCTAGGAGAGGGATTTTCCACATTTCTGATGTTTTCTTTTGGATGGAGCCCTTCATGTACCAAAACGGTACATTGTATACATAATGGTCGCATTCATGATGGTTATTTTGTACCTGTACATGGTGTATCTTGGTTTTCCCCTCTCTTCCCCACCCCTCCCTTCTGCTCCCCCCTTCCCTATTTACAGCAGGTTTATTTATATTTTTTCATTTTTTCCCTTTCCCCTTTCTTTCCTTTTTCCCTTCCTTCTTTTTCCCCTTCTCCCTTTCTAGTTCTCCTCTCTTTTGAATATTATCTTCCTTTTATATATTTATTACACCTCTTTGTCCTTATTTACACTTATGGTTTCTCATATCAGAGAAGCAATTTGATGTGTACTCATGAGTGCCTGATTTATTTCACTTAAGAGTATGTTCTTAAGGTACATCCATTTACCTAC